>JXSR01S075313.1:43056-71162 GCA_000969725.1 Ophiothrix spiculata | reverse complement strand
CTTGGCAGGTACTGTGGATTTTATTCTGCTGAAAAGATTTTCTGACTCCTTTGATTTTTCTCCAAAGAGAAACATTTTCATTTGGAATTTTTATCACCGTCTTGATTTGTTATCATTCTATTTGTAGTTTTAGCGGATTATTCCAATCGATAATATCTTCTAGGAACTCGAGGTCAATATGCATTCAGCTCTATGGACTTTCAAGATGGTAAAAATGACAAAGTATATCTACAGCTATAGGTGACCTAAAACCAATTTTGGAAATCCAAATCACCTAGTTTCTATATTTCAAAAATTTGCTGACACTTACCTATTTCATGTGAAGAAGATTCCAAATTTAGCAGGATAAAATATGAAAAGAAAAATGAGAGAGAGAACAAATTGGTTAGTATCAGAACTTCTACAGGCACAAATGCAAACTTATGGGTGATGACACAAGCCCAAAGTCCCCCTGGGCCTCAATTATCTTCTTAAAAATGTGTATGTGCTTCTGTTGGTTCAACACATCTACCAAAATGTGATTCGTACAGTTTTGACAAAAATGGGTATGGGCTTCTGTTGGTTCAACACATATATATACCAAAATATGATTCGTACAGTTTGACAAAAATGTGTATGGGCTTCTGTTACACAAATTACATCTAGCAGTGGACATTGCCCTGAGTGATTTTGTCCATCTATTTGTGATATAAAAGGGATGAAAATAAAGTCCACCTGCCGTGCTGATTAAATGTGCAGATAACTAATAGAGCCATTTTTTATCACAGCTTCTTGTCCCTTAAATGAATGCAATTTTCATCTGAGCCTTCAGCTAAAAGATGGGACAAAGCTGGTGTACATCATTTCCATAGTACGGTTTTCATCATGCTGCTACATAATTTGTATGAAAGTTTGCTTGCTTGGTGCTTGACGCTTTAAGCAAGTGTTTCTTGTGAAGGATTTTCCCTTCACAAAAGCCAGTGTGTTTGGTTGAAAAATACCACCCTGATAAAACTGGAGTATTTTAGTCATGTGCCATACTAGGACTGGGGGTAGGGAACAGAATGAAATGTACAAAAAAGGTCCACAAAAAGTCCTTTGATGTCCACCAAAAGAACACCCAAAGCACCAAAAAACGTAAATGTCAGTCGTTTTTAATAAAATACTGCACAAAATGCTTGCAAAAGTGCTAAAAACCTTCTTCTTTTTTTTTTGCTTGTCACTTTCTCAAAACCACTTAAATTAGTTTAGGGTCGCCCAAAACGAAAAAATTTTCTCCAAAAGGTCCACTTTTGAAAATCCGCGCCCCCTTTGAAAAAATCCTGGCTACGGCGTGCAATTGTTAAAGTAACACAGTCTGTATTTTTTCTAATTAGTAATGACAATGATAAGTATATCAAATGTAACAATTTCTTCACATACATTTTCAATTCAAAAATTCATGAACAATTTAGTCATGTTTCAAACCTAAATTTAAAATTTTCAATTGGTTAATATGATCCATGCATGATCTCCTATTTCTTTTAAAACAAAAAAAGAAATAAACCGAGAAGAAAACCTCAATTATTCTTGTATTTAAAATGACAAGTTTTTTTTTTTCATCATTGACCGACCGATTAATGTTGCGTTCTGAGTTCAGCAATTTCATCACTGCAACACCGCTTGATACGCAGTCTTTACACATGTTACAAGAAGTATACTCTATAATTTCAAGACCGCATATCAAGCAATGGGGCTCTCCACACAGAAGCGTCAAATGTAGATGCATCTAGGTGAATGTAGATTTCCGAAGTGCAGATTGTGGTCACACGGTTGGGCGTCAATCTGACTTTACTCCAGGTGCGCGTTTTGACACACTATGGTGTGCATGTGCATGGAAATAGCGCAACTACGCGCATGTACACGCGTAGTCACTTACGTACGTGCGATCGTTTGCTGAAGTCTAGTTTAATCTACAAACATCTAGATGTGCGAAGTACAGATTGATACCCGGAATGTACCATTCAGATTTTTTGAATAACTCAAGTTCAGCATATATACTAACTCAACCATTTCAATCACATAATGGAAATATATGAAAAGCAACCAAAAATCAAAGTAGTTATTCAACATTTTCGTCTTTATAAAAACACACAAAAAAAACAGCCATCAAATGTAGACATGTTAAACAGCTCTAAGAATATAACCACAAATGTCACATAAATATATTGTAGAGTTAACAAGAAACACACGCTTTTTTGAAGACAAATCCATCAAAAAAAAAAAAAAAAAAATGTGTCAAATATTGTCCCTGTCATATCGAGTAGCCTACGCAATCCAATATAGCGCATTTTACAACTGTTCATCACTACACATTCCCTTGAGCGCAGAATTTGAGAAGACTTAGTAATAATATCCACATCATAGCTGCAAATTACCCTATACACCTTTCTTGTACACAAAAACACGGTGGATTTGATTCAAATATTGTCAGCTTCATGAAAGAGCTAAAGCAAGATGTCATTTTCTTTTATGAGATTGTATTCCCTTCATATCAGTTTCTTGAATGTCATCTTTAAACTGTCATTGCGATAGAACTCTAAGCATTATAGCTGCTATTTCAAATATCATTTTCTGATCCTCTTTCTACCTTTTAATATGTATTGTATCGAACATTTAGAAAATTTGAAATTCTCACAACATCGTGAATTTCGGTTAAATTGGTCTTATGGAAAAACAATTCGGATGGAGAACAATTTCCAGCAATTGTGCTGATAATCTAAAACATTAACAAAAAAATCTTAAAATTTATATTTTTAACAGGACTAAAGTTTATAAAAACTTTTTAAAATTTTTCATATTTTTTGTACCTGCTGCATTCAAAGTGCAGATGATCCATGTAGGACCCAAAGGACCTAAGGGCTCCATCATACATCATAGTATAGAGCCAAACATAGGGTCAAAACATAGTCGGCCTTCAAACAAAATTTTTGCAACCAAACATTTGGTTGTGACGTCACCAAATATTTGCAATCGAATTTAAAGTATAAACCGGTAACAAACATTTGAGGCATTTGAGGTTTATGGCAATTCAACACATGTTCAATTTAGCACAAAATTTTATTTGGTCTCAACTCGGTGTTGAAGTTTGTTTTATTTGGAGTCAATCGTCATTTTGTTTTAAGGCCGAATATGTTTTGACCCATACACCTAACATACTTAATCCCACTATTGTTTTGGTTTATACATTGTTGTTCGTTATGTGTCATTAGAAGTACACTCAATATGTTTCCGTACGGTTTGTCCGTTACGTATTCTTTCAATATTCGTTATCCATATGGTGGTGGTCCGTTTGGCATATGTTTAGTACGAGACACTTTTGTACGTTATTCATAGGTTTGGGCTCTATATGGTAATGTTTGGCAGAGCCTTAAATAATGACATAAATCATGTTTTTCTTAAAAATTACAGGAATACATTAAACTAAAAATAATATATCAAAAGCACAACACTTAGAAAACATTCCTTGGTTTTTAGATGAAATCATAAACTAAATTTATACGAAAGGCAGCTATTGCTTGTTTAACATCTTTTATTGACTTGATCTTTTGCATATGAAATCTATACTCTTTTCCCATTGGTGCAAATTTCTCACTAACATGTCTTAAAAGATCACATTAGTAACATCTGATCAAAAATGTTCTCCCACACACAAATTGTCATTAAAAGCCAGGTAGACCATATTTGAAATGGAATGTGTAAAATGAGCCATAGATTTCAGACCCAATACACTAAAGCATGACAGTATTACAAGTTTTATGTTGAAGACTTTTTGATGATGTGATGAAAATTTAAAATGGAGTTGTGGATATCATGTCATTAAAGAAGGAAATTACATTATGAATTTTTATGAAAGCCTGGAATAGTCATTGAATATAATAGATATGATTCTGGAGCGTATTGGAAATAAATTGATCAAGCACAATGAATTATTCAAGCTATAATGGGATGGGTTGGGCGACATGGCAGGGAATAATTCAATTGAAACTACCTCAAGTTATTGAATTATGGCTGTATAAGGAAGACTTCTTATTTACTAATTGTTGGCAATGATAATAAATATGTAACTGTTGTTTGCTATGAACAGTAAAAAAAAAGATGAGCATGACAATTTGACATTTCAAACAATATATTTGCTCTCAGATATGTGTTTTGATTTTGACCTACTATTGTTGTTTCAAATAAATTTCATACATGAAAATTCAGAGCCTTGTGTAACATAATTGCATGTGCAATTTACGCAAATGTACAACGCTTTCCAGGGACACGATCTGGCAGTATTCTGAAGTTCCAATTAAAAATGGCATGACGTACTTCCCGATGTCCTGTGGTTGTCACAACTTATGTGTCCGAAATTCACTTGAAGCAATAATAAACATATTATCAGACAGACATATAGGCCAAGCTATTTCGTAAGACAGTAATTTTTCTTCTTTTATTTTAGTGCATTTGAATAGACAATATGTTAAAGATCAAGACATACCAGTCTTTCTATAGATCCAATGATATCTGTCTCATGCATGACAAATGCATTACAAATTTTAAGCAAATTTTAAGTTTATGACATCTAACAAATTGGCACTAGTTTGTGAGACTGGCACTTTTAGTTGATCACTGGTAATAAAATGACTAGATTTTAAACACTTACCACACTCAAAAAATCCTTCCTAACCAATTCAAAAAGTAAATCTTTCAAACTTTATTACAAAAATCAATTCTTAAAGTCACATTGTATTTAAACTGCTTGTAAGCTGTACAAGACCAAGCTAACTTGACTGTAAAACAAATCATCTTTGAAAGATGATGAATGAGTTTTACAATCTAGGTCACTTACAAGACACCAGACTAGTTATATAGTAGCCAATGTTGTGTGTTAAGAATGTTTATAAATTTGCCAGGAATTATCCCAGACAAGCTGTATGTTTATACATGAGTATTTGGCGGAGTGTTACAGAAAGACTATTAATGGATTTATTCTCTTATTTTTATTTCTAAAAGAGTAAAAATAATAAATATGTTGATGACATAACCTGAACCTTTAGTTTTGAGACTAGAATCTCCATAAAATTGCCACTTGCAACATCTCATTAAAAGTCTTGATTTTTAACTCTTTCTTTTTCTTGCATTAATCCTGCACATAAACTGCAAAAGAGCAATTTGAAATGATTACATCTAAAATATATCATCTTTAAAAGACACAATTAGTTACACGCAAGTCAATGTTGTGTGTTAAGAACATATACCACGTGAATCAAAAAAAATTGTGCACGGATTAAAACTGATTTTGACCTTTATTAAAGCAATTAAACATAAATTTCTTGTTATTGTAATAAAGCAGATTAAATAAGCTTTCAGAGGCAGACAAAATGATAGAAATCGGATGAAAAATAAAAAAGATAGGACTAATTTTGAAAGTACTTCTTAGCTTTTATCATAATGCCATAACCCGCAATTGTATACATAATATCTTGCTTAACTGTGTAAATCCCATTGGAATTGAAGAAAAAGAGACGTACTTACAAAATTGGTCATTACTTTTTTATTTTTCATCCAATTTCCATTATTTTTTCTGTATTTGAAAGCTTATTAAATTTGCTTTACTACTATAACTAAAAATATATGATTTGGTGCATTTATCAAGGTCAAGATCAGTTTTAATCCATGCACAATTTTTTTTGATTCACGTGGTATATAAACCAGCAGCAATCATCCCAGGCATACTGTGTGTTTATTCAATTGCAACTGTATTAACCAAAGAAACCCATTCTGCATAGTTTTTTTAAACTTTAAATAACACAGGAAAGACTGGTCAATTATAAAACAAAATATACTGATGAAATTACAAATTTGTTATTCTAGAATATAAATTTTCCTGAGCAATATGAAAAAAGTTTTTAGATGTTCAGTTAAAATTTTCATTTTTATTTGCATTTGAAGTATTTGAAAAACATGAAAATATGTGAATGAAGATACATTTGCTTGATAGGTGTGTTCACTACAACAAGAATATTTCAAAAGCAACACCTGTACATTGCAGAAAAAGCTACTTGCACTGTATATCACTTTCTGTCATTGTTTTTATAAACTATCTTTCAACAAAATAATAATGATCATACTAAAAATTGCAGTTTCATGGAGCATATTATATTCTGAATGCATAATTACAATTTATCACTCATACATATTTATTGTAACAGATGGAAAAAGAAATGGAACATTTAGGTATGAGAATAATTATTCATGTATCCATTTATACTAGAATAACAAAGTAATACTGAGGTACAATAAATGTAATGTGAGTGCAAGAAAGTCGTATCTGCAATAGCTGCCACTTTTCATAAATTTGTATTACACATTGCATTAATGCCCAGTCTTTGGTCAGTGGCTGTTGAAATGATTCTTCAAAGTGATACCAACACCTGAAGAATCATTTCAAGAGCCATTGACATATGGGAGGACAATTGTTGAGGGAGTTTTCGCATTCTGATGAAAAGATGTTTAAAATATAACATATGACAGCCATTGTAGATACAACTTTCTTGCACTCACATGATGCTTTGATATCTAGGTAAATACCAGCAACTTAAGTGATGAGTATATAAAAATAAACATTACTTTGAATTACAAATGAGTCAATTAATATAAACATTTCTATCTATCATGTTCAAGACCACGCATGGACGTCCAATTAATAAATCTTTACGTGTAGATAGATATCACAGCCGTTTTGGGACCTGTCCAATATAGAAGTCTCAATTTATATGTCCTTGAAGAAGTGCCGTGCTTAGAGTTACTTCACAATGTCTGTATCTCACTCTTGAACATAATAATCAGATACTTACAAGGACGAGCGAGTACTTCATAAATATGGAACTGATAGTTTCACCCCATAGTATACAACAATGTATTTCAAATTTCTTTTCTTAACCTTCATAGTTTTCACTCTTTTTATGATAACTCATGTTTTAAAAAATCATCTACTGTCAGACAAACTTAAATCGAGGTAGAAGTTTTAATGAAATGTATTTCACCCAAATCCTAGAAAATCATTAAATGAGTGCTGTTATTTATTTCAAGAAAAAATAGGCATTTAGACCAAAAAGTATATTATTCGTGACTTTCAAAGGATACATACACATCATCTGTCTTTGTTTTGAAAGATGCTTCACAAATTCCTAAACCCCTTAATATTCCACCCACTACTTATAGAAACTTTGCAATTATTAAATATATAGAATTAAAGAGTAGTATTCTTCCATTGGTCTCTAATGAACATGTGGTACATCTTTGGAAGAGGGATTATCTTTATTTACCAATCTGAATTTTGAATAGTAAATTTGATTTCAATGGTGACTTTTCTCAATATTTGTACAAAAAATTATACTCTTTTCTTCTCTCTAAATTTGTCAAGTGAGACCAATTAATGCAACCAATATTAACATTGTTGTAACACACACAAAAAACCCAATTTCAGTGTTTAAAAAAACCCTTTTCTTATTTTAATAAATTTGTCAAAATGTAAGGTATTCATTAGTTTAGAATACTAACAGAAGAAATGTTGACTTCTAGATACCACGTCCTGATGCATGATTAGATAGAAACAAGTGTGAACACACAAATCTAGATAATTCCTTTATCACTTCACTTGGACTGGAGAGTCAAATTTACAAGTAAAAAGGAGTCACTCAAAGGATCACACTTAAAAGTATGCTTTTTTAGCCTCCTGGCCAAATTGCATATTTCTACATTGATATGAGCTGTATTTTCCATCGATATAATAATCTGCTGATGTTTTCAGGGTCATCAACAGATACCAATTGAAGCTCTTGGAATCTTTATGAATAAAAAGGACTTAAAGAAATAGAGTAATTGCATTTGCAAGTCATGCAAACATACACTGATGAATTTGAATGCTATTTTTGTTCTAGCAGCAGAAGTTTCATTTTGATGTATGCACCTTAAAAACATGATAGTCTTTTATCTCTTTAGATGAGCCCATCAAAATAACTGCACATCAAGTAAACATTCTATATGACATGTTTCTAATACCAGGCGGAGAGGTCGGACAATATCATACAACATTAGAAAGGCAGAGATAAATCAAAACACAACACAAGGCTAACATAAAAGCCATGGCAGTAAAATTGGGCCAGCAAGGTCATAACATAATCAGAATTTAATCTGCCGAAAAACATCTTCGAGTACAACTTTTCATATATGTGTGACCGTTCATCTCGAACCAGCTGTAAATGCAGCCTCTTGTCGTTTTCACTTTTTTAAACATTTGCGAAGCAAAGACCAAGTTATAAGGATTAAAATGATACCTCATTGATCTTATCTCGGTTTCCATAAGTCAAGTTATGTTCTTTCATGGAGCAGAATGGAGCAAAAGATGGAACCAAGATAAACACATTTAAGGATACATAAGCTCTATATTTTCTGTTAATTGTCTTCAGAATATACACATGTATTTCATATTTCCGATCATCTTCTTGAAATGAAACTTTGCAGATTTTTTTTAAGAAAGCATAAGGATTGCAAATCTATCAAAAATCAATTTGGGCAAATTATGACCTTTGCATTTATTTTCACCTGTAGCGCAAACTGAAGTTTGCTGCATTTACGTCCATATAGAGATGAATTGACATTATATAACTAGACACTAGTGTGAACCTGACACTGTCCCTGGACACCTTGCCATCCCCAATGTTTGATTAGTAACCCAAGCTCCCTAGCAGTTTACTTAGAATGCATAATTTAGTCCATTCATTAGATGCAAAAACAAGAAAAAATTGTCCCAAGCTGTGTCTGGGATGTTTCTGTCATGCTGTGGGTAAATGTGTGAACGGACACCTAGCATGGATTGATGGATGAATTATTGAAGCTTGTGTTACTGGAGACTTGGGAGTGAAAAACAATATTTGCGTAATAACTTAATTGAATTATACTGCTATAGTTTTATAGGGTCTAGATATTCTAATCGGATTTGATGGTTTATAATGTAATTACTATGGTGATGGCGGACCTTGAGAGGCTTATTTTGGAATTTTTATGCCTGTGTTTGTTTATGGGTAGTGGTTATGATGTGCAAATGCTCATCCAAACATATACTTATATATTTGTAGGCTGTTAAGCTCTAAGATTGTTCAGCTAATGGTAGATTACATACAACTGACTTGATCTAACGTTAAACTGATATGATTCTGATATGCTGGTATCTTAAAAAGGATTTCATATTTTTCCTTTCCTTTTTTTTTTTTTTTTTTGATTGAAAGTATCAACCGATGATTCACAAATACCAAAGTCAAAGCTATAGCTTGCAATTTTGAATTCAGAAAACATAGCTTCCATAATGTTTACAAATAAAATTGCACAAGATTATGTTCACTAAATCCTTTATGAAAGTCATTTTTTTCCTTTTTATCAGTGAACTCAGCATTAAAAGTCTGTCAAGACATCATTGTAAAAATAAAATGAATGTAAAGTGGCCAATTGTGTAGTGGAAAGTGCACGTACCATATGTCCAATATGAAGACATTACATCTGGCCCAGCAGTCTGTTTGCCCATCAGCTGAGTTTCCAAAATGCCTGGTTAAAATTTTGTGTCAGTGTTCTGTTCTGTGCAGAGGTGCTTACACCTATGGTGACTATCCCTTTATCTCACCTAAAACATCAAAAACGTGACATATTGACCTTCTATCTTTTGACAGGTTTTGTATCATTCATGACATTGAGGGTTAAATCAAATGCAACCTGTTTGGCTCAAATTGGCTTTGACAGAGAAATAGAGAGAGGGATTGTTTCCCTTAATGCTCTCTGGCATTTTTATAATTCAATACCCCAGCAGTATAATTAAACCAAGCTGCAAAAAGGCCAGTAGGGGACTACCAAGGTGTCATCTTCAAATATCTATAGGTAATTGTTTATAACACATCATGATTGGTTAAAACTAATCACACAAGACAAATCTGGGCTATGTTTTCACCTTGTCACTTGCTGTAGTCACCTAAGTGACCCAATTCTTCACCAAATTCGGTCATTTCTTTGAAAGGTCATTATAGGGCTGAAATGATTTTAGAGCTTTAGTTACAATTCAACAAAAGAGACTGATCTACTCTGCCATTGCCAATCAATTTCTAAGTACTGGTAATCATCTGCTAACTTTTTCAGATGCAAATCTGGAGACACGATTTAAAATCGTTTAGTATCAGCTCACTGAATTTGGGATGTAAAAATCACAAATATTTTGCGTACCATTGCTAATTTATACTTTTTTTCCAAAAAGTTGCATAAGGCCAACTGAGGACTACCAACATGTCATCTTCAATATCTATGGGTAATTGTTTATAACACGTCATGATGGGTTGAAACCAATCACTCACGACAAATCTGGGCTACGTTTTCACCTTGTCACTTACTGTTGTCACCCTAGTGACCCAATTCTTCAAGAAATCTAGCCATTCTTAAGAAAGTCATTTTATTAACCTGAAAATGACTTAAAGACGATTGCGGTGATAAGTTGCTACCAGTATATTTTGTTTATTTTTTGTCAGTTAATAGATAAGAGTCTAAACTTCAAAATTCAGAAATAAAAAATGGGGGTGACGTCATAAATGATGACGTCATTTTTCTTTTAATGAACGATAACTTGAAAACTTGAGCGTAAGATTACTTGGTATAATTAACTTTTTTTATCTGTTCAATGTTATACAAAAGAATTTCGACATTTGCGATAATGAAAATTGTTTTTTAGATTTTACCCCATGTAATTTTGTCTCATGCTATCTTTTTTAAACAGTTGGTGACCCCATAATTTTTTTCTCAATTTGACATCCACTTGACATTCACAATTGACGAGCCAAATATTAAAAAATTCTACTCGTAGCAAATATGTGAAAAATCAGCATTTTGTAGTATAGGAAAACACGTAAAAAGTTTTATCACTGAAGGCCCATTGGCTCGGGAGCTCTTGTAGCAACTCGTTATCATTTCGCGCTATTTTCTGCGCTTACCGGGAAGACAATGCGTAAAAACTAGTGCGCGCGTTGCATTTTGCGTATTAGGCGCAAATATTACGCTTAGATACCACGCGCGCGTTTTGTCAAAATCTTCCCGCCACTGAACGACAAATTCTGTAACACTGCCCTCTTGAATAAACACCGCGATCGTCTTTAAGCGGTTTAGTTAGTACCCAGTTACTGAGACTGGCCTTCTTGTCTGCTACTTATATAGAAAACTTTAAGGGGAAACATATATCTTGACACTTCCGGAAAAATAAACCAGTCATACATATAATAAATAACGAGTATGTAAACAAATTGCCAGACTTAGGACTATCCACTGAATATAGTATGGCCTATCATAAAGTCTTAGAAAAGAACATATTGTTGTTGGATTTAATTCGTGAACGCGTACTCAGAGCCTTGAAAACCTTGAAAATATACGCTCGCGTCAGGGACCACTGCGTACTTGCTATAAACACGCGTTCACGAATTAAATCCAACAACTATAGCTTGTTTAAGACTCTTGACGGCTTTGTAAAAGCATCATCAGCCAAAATTTTCTTGATTATCTAAAATGTATGTAACCAAAGGCATGCTCCTAAATTGTACATAATATATATATTAACATACTAATTCTAATTCATTTGCTACAGTTTTTCTAAATCATAAAAAGTTTGATAAACGACTAAATATAAGCTAAAATCATAACAGTCCCAAATACATCAACCTTTATACTGACAATACAAACAATAAATTCCAAGAAGAAAAGGGCTTTGTTCAAGCATTTTGAATCCCTTACTATCATCTGATATTTGTGTTTGTATAACATATTTTTCTCAGACAATATGCAAGGAAAGTAAATCATATTAACCTTAATCTTCCAATGGTAACATCACCTATTTTAAATCCCTATTCTTCGCACCTATAGCGACATTGTCATCAACTAAGGCCTATAAAATATAAAAAAGCTTGTTTGATGTAACCTGCCTGACCATTGGAAATATTTGCAGACTTTTTAAATACAAATAAGAACACCCCAACCCAAAAAACCCTTGTCATGATTTTCTTGAGTTTGTTTTCAGACCACAAATTAAACAAAAATTAGCTGCACCAATAGTGTAATTAAAACTTTTGAAGATTTTTTAAAGCAAAATATCTTTAGCTGTACTCCTAAACATATTTACTCACTCCATACATTTGAACAACTTTTTTTCAAAATTATTACCGATGCACATACTTCATACCTACGTCACTTTAGTTCAATGACTAACATTTAGAGAGTGTTGCATATTCATCTCAAAATAACATTGTTAAATTAATCCATAAAAAGCCTGACTTTACTCTAAATTGTTTCCCCAATTCCAATAAACAAACATATTTCTTTTCAGGCCAAACACTTATTTTTCACCAAAGAATCTAAATCTCAGAGGTTGACGGCAACCTACTTCTGTCATCTAACTCTGTCTATTGGGACATCAATCTAACACACACTAGAAGACTTCACTGCATTTCATTTATTCATTTCAAAAATTTGAGCAGAATGAGATGATTATGATGTTGTCATTGTATTGCTACTGCGGGGTAGTTTGGAGTGTGGGGTATTATGGTTTGATTAAAGAAAAATACAAGAGAGCTAACTGCTTTTGTTACTGAATGTATGAATAAATCAAAGTAGACTTAAGAATCAGTTTATACCATATACTCACTCAATACTCTCAAGTCTGAACTTATAAATAGTCTTTGACATGACTTAATTAAATTAAATAAGCTATTACACACTATAGTAAGCTGGCAAATTTTCTGTGTCACAGACAAATGAAAAGGTTCACAGAATTTTCGAGAGAAAAAAACCCACAGAAAACATGGAAATTCACGAAAAATCATGGAAAACTTGCTACCTTACACTATAGTATTAAGTACCAAAACATATTTAGCATAACTGTCACAAATTATGTTTTTGTATTTTGGGGTATAAAAGTGAGTGAACATTTAAACTAAGGCCAAAAAAAAAATTGTTTGGTTGCCCTCCACCGACCGACCCTATTTTTCAGCCCGACCCAAACTTGTTTTTATTGAAAAATATTTTTTTTTCCAAAAAAAATATGCAAAACTTACCGAAAACTACAAAAAAATGTTATATTTTTCGTTTTTTTTTTCGATATTCAACTCTCAAAATGTTTAAGATGTCCCAAATTACTACAAGAAGTATTTGATTGTTTTGATTTGGATGTCGCGGGGGAAGTTGTGAAGGCTGGAGCGGCCGATCGACCTAGCAGTACGTAGAAGAGTATTAAAAAAAACTTTAAAAAAAAAAACCTGACCGACTGACCCTCTCTGAAAAAAGCTCTGGAGGGCAACCAAACATTTTTTTTTTGCCTAATGGAAATTGAAGGTTCAGCTGAACACACAGAAAGGTTTTTTTTCTACTAACTGGTCTAAATTAAACGCACCAAACCTAATTTACAACCAAAATAGTTTTTCCTTACTACAATTGTGTCATTATATAATGCTGTAATGTAAATGATGCATAATGCATATCTATCCACTATCAGATTTTCTGAACAACCAACATGCCAAAAAGCCAAAATCAAATCCTTTGGAAAATATGTGATCTCCCTAACAACCCTTTGACTTTTTAACAATCTGCTGGGAAAATTCTGTAATGCTCAGTAACAATTCTATGACGTAAGATTTGGAATATTATAAAATGAATAGAATATAACATTCTTCATACATAATTAAACCTGCTGTATTGCTTACAGCCACACTAGTACTGTACTCATGGCCATAGAGAAGGTTAAAATAGATCAAAATTTCAACATTTTCTTTGCTGTTTTACTGATGGAAACACATCACTTATGGAAGACAGTTCAGATCAAAATCATAATCTCAAACTTTGATCACCACATCCAAAGTGTTTAGTTCTTGGCTTTCTAACTCACTCCATCATAGGAAGCAATACTACATCAAATCTGTGTAACTAAGCTTAATAATTTTGTTTATGGGAACTCCTTTTCATGGTGACCTACATTTGTTTTCTATTTGTGAAGATCTTTTCTGATGATAGGTGAAATTTCTGTACATTAGGAACTGGATTCTAAAATTGATAGTTAATACAAGGGCCTCAAAAATGCATTTAATAAATATCTGCTGGACACAAAATATTTTTTACAATAGACTGATAAACCTTTGGGCTTGTAACATTTCATCAGAGTACAGGTGTCTTCTAAAATCGATAAACATAATTTTTATGGGAAATATGTTGATCATGATGGACTCAATTTGGCTTAAAACTTGCTTTAATTTTAAATTTTGTTTCCATTACCTTGGGGTAGTTTGAAGTCTGAAGATCCAGAAGTTATATCTATGTAGGGGTAGGAGTTCAGCCGGGGGGATCCTTCACAATTTTACTAAGGGTATGCCAACATATGTTTTTACCATATGTGACTTGCTCCCACGAATCCCGGACAAAGAAGCCAGAACACTTAATGAGATATAGCCCAATAAACTTGTCACAAATCAATAGAAAACAAAGGAATTTTCAACCTAAATGTCACTTTTTGACATACAAAACATTGAGCAATCCTGGAGTGTGATATATCATTGGAAAGTTTATAATTTTGCTATTTTAAATTTGGTAAAATTTGAAAAAGGGATTTGTCCGACTTTGTCCGGGTTTCGACAGAGCAGGTCACATATTGTAGCTCTCGATGCTTAGTTGAAAAAAAAAATGCTTTTCAATTTTAAGGTTGCCATGGTAACCAAGCTAGGCCTCAGATAGCCAAAACTGGATGCAAATGTAACTCAAAAACAAAAAGAGCTACAGGGTTCAGTTTGGAGGGGCAAGGTGCATAGGACCAATGCACACAAAATAATAAAAGAGTTCTTCCCACTTTGTTTTTAATCACCAACAAGTATCCTGGTATTATAAGCTGCATCTAAGTTACCATGGCAAGCAATCAAGAAATCCGGAAACACTATTTTGTGCGCAATGATCTAATGTACCTATCCCCAAATATAAACCCTGTAGCTTGTTTTTAAGTTACATTTGTGCCCCCCCCCCCCCCATTGGTTAACAATATGGTATACAACACAGGTTGGAATACCCCCGGGATACAGTGGCACCAAAATTTTGGTGGGGAAAATCGGAACAAAAACAAACAAACCATGAACGGGATACATAACAACAATCGTGAAGAAAAGGACCAATGAAACCTCATTCAAAATTATCCCTATGTACCTGCAGATTGTGATCGGGGCTTTTTCTTGTGTGAACGACAGTTTTTTTTTTAGTAAACGTGTCCCAAAACTGCTGACAACATGTGCAAAAATTTTTAAAATTTTTTTGCTTGTCTGTTTTCAAATTGGATTAGTCGGATTATGGTCCTGCCCAAATAAAATTAATTTTCAAAGGCATATCTCACATGTCGGAAATATCGGGAAGAAATGCGCTTGCCATCTGGACAAAATCTGTTTGTGCCTCCTGACTAAAAAGTCTGGCTACGTCACTGCTGGGATAGTTATGAAAAGGGCATCAGAGGGTACGCTTGTACAGACTAAATCCTCCTTAATACATTTGGTGATCTGAAATCAAATTTTAGAGATGTAAATCACCAAATTCCTTAATTTTAAAATTTTTTGATGCTTACCTATTTGATGCAAAGAAAAATCCAAATGCAGCAGGATGAAAACATAAAAGAAAAAAAGAGAAAAAGAAAACAACGTTTAGTATCAGAAGATATTAATACACAAACATGTCAATTGGGTAATAAATTTTACAACATAAGCAACTGCATAGTTTATATTTCCAAAAATTCAAGTTATACCTGCCACATTGAAGATTATACAAAAAATAGAAAAATATCTAAATTTAACTAAAGGTGGCTTAGCACAGAAAGGTGGTGGGACGGATATGAGCTGAAATCATGGGGTTTGGACACAATTAATTTATCCCAGTTTTGTAGCGTACTTCTAGCATACTGTATCTTGTGCTTTGATTATATGTGATCTTACAAATGCATAAGACCATACACATTACTCTAGACAGCCTGTGTTTGTACACTGGGGTTCAAAATGCACAGTGCATAAGGTATTTGTCATTAATTTTGTTTAATATCTCAGAAAGTAAGACAGTAACCATATTTTTAATTACAACATCTCGAAAACTAAACTTGTGAACTCCCTCTTTTTGTTTAAGAAATGCAATCAGCACATACGAAAAAACAATCAATAAGTAAGACAATATTACGTAGATTCTTTCTGTGCTTAGCCATCTCAGCATTTTGACTGGCTTTGGCA
Source organism: Ophiothrix spiculata (assembly GCA_000969725.1). NCBI lineage: Eukaryota > Metazoa > Echinodermata > Ophiuroidea > Amphilepidida > Ophiotrichidae > Ophiothrix > Ophiothrix spiculata. The sequence continues at coordinate 54,843 of JXSR01S075313.1, read as the reverse complement.
AATATACAGAAAGCTCATTCATCTAAAATGCTGGCAGGTGATGATATCAGTTCCTTGGGCCTCAATATCTTTTTAAAAATTGTTTGGGGTTTTGAATCAGTTTTGACATGAAACACAAAGTTCCACAGCGATGGACATTGCCCTGGGTGCTTTGTCCATCTATTGGTGGAGTAAAGGGAATGAAAGTGGTGTCCACTTGTCTTGGTTAAATAAACGAGCCATTTTTATCCCAACCTCTTGTCCCTGAAATGAATGCAATTTTTATCTGAGCCTTTAGCTAAAACAGATGCAACAAAGCTGATGTATACCATTTCTGTAGCAGGGTTTTGTCATACTACCATAGAGGACAGTTTGCTTGCTTGGTGCTTGATATTTTTAGCTAGTTATTCTTGTCAAGGGTTTGCATAATAAGATGATTTCTTTTTTTCGAAAGAAATATCTAAAAATCCTTCCATAAATAATAACAAGTTATCATATTTTTCATTATTGAAACTGAAGCTCTTGATTCACTCAACTTTAGTATTTTAGTACTTTACCATCACCCAAACCACAAAGAGCATAATATGCCAATGAAAACATAAAAAACAGACTCATTTTGTTAACAGCTCCAAGAATATAACCACAAATGTCACATTAATATATTGCAGAGTTAACAAGAAACGCACGCTTTTTTGAAGACAAATCCATCAAAAAAAAAAGAAGAAAAAAAAAGAACTGTGTCAAATATTGTCCCTGTCATATCAAGTAGCCTACGCAATCCACCAATAAAGCACATTTTACAACTGTTCATCACTACACATTCCCTTGAGCGCAGAATTTGAGAAGACTAAGTAATAATATCCAAATCATGGCTGCAAATTACCCTATACACCTTTCTTGTACACAAAAAACACGGTGGATTTGACTCAAATTTTGTCAGCGTCATGAAAGAGCTAAAGCAAGATGTCATTTTCTTTTATGAGATTGCATTCCCTTCATATCAGTTTCTTGAATGTCATCTTTAAACTGTCATTGCGGTAGAACTCTAAGCATTATAGCTGCTATTTCCAATATCATTTTCAGATCTTCTTTCTACCTTTTAATATGTATTGCATCGAATGTTAGAAAATTTTAAATTCTCACAACATCGTGACTTTCGGTTTAATTGTAAAATTCGAATGGAGAACAATTTCCAGCAATTGTGCTGATAATCTAAGATATTAACAAACATTTCTTAAGATTTTTATTATCAACAGGACTATAGTTTATAAAAACAACTTTTTAAAATTTCCATTACACAAATATCAATAGCAAATTTTGTTTATGACTTGTTTGAAACTACCAAAACTACACTCAGTATAGTCACATAATGACCACAAAATCAAGATTTCTCTGGGGTGGCAACTTAAGATTACTAAATTTATTATCATCTTTATCATACACCACAGTCTCTGTAATTTTTCATATTTTTTGTACCTGCTTCATTTAGAATGCAGATGATCCATGTAGGACCCAAAGGACTGAAGGGCTCCATCATACATCACCTTATAGAGCCAATCATAGGGTCAAAACATAGTCGGCCTTCAAACAAAATTTTCGCAACCAAACATTTGGTCGTGACGTCACCAAATATTTGCGATCGAATTTAAAGTATAAACCGGTAACAAATATTTGAGGCAATGTATATGGCAATTCAACACACAAGTTAGCACAAAATTTTATTTGGTCTGAACTCAGTGTTGAAGTTGTTTTATTTGGAGTCAATCGTCATTTTGTCGTCACAACCAAATGTTTGGTTACGAAAATTTTGTTTTTAAGGCCGAATATGTTTTAACCCATACACCTAACGTACTAAATCCCATTATTGTTTTGGTTTATACATTGTTGTCCGTTATGTGTCATTCGAAGTACACTCAATATATTTCCATACGGTTTGTCCGTTACGTATTCTTTCAATATTCGTTATCCATATGGTGGTGGTCCGTTTGGCATATATTTAGTATGAGACACTTTTGTACGTAATTCATAGGTTTGGGGTCTATATGGTTATGTTTGGCAGAGCTTTAAATAATGACTTTTAAATCATGTTTTTCTTAAAAATTACAGGAACACATTGAACTAAAAATAATATATCAAAAGCACAACACACGGACAACATTCCTTGGTTTTTAGATCAAATCATAAACTAAATTTATACGAAAGGCAGCTATTGCTTGTTTAACATCTTTTATTGACATGATCTTTTGCGTATGAAATCTATATATACTCTTTTCCCATTGGTGCAAATTTCTCACTAACATGTCTTAAAAGATCACATTAGTAACATCTGATCAAAAATGTTCTCCCACACACGAATTGTCTTTAAAAGCCAGGTAGACCATATTTGAAATTGAATTTGTAAAATGAGCCATAGATTTCGGATCCATTGCATTAAGGCATTACAGTATTAAAAGTTTTATGTTGAAGACTTTTTGATGATGTGATGAAAATTTAAAATGGAGTTATGGATACCATGTCATTAAAGAAGGAAATTACATTATAAATTTTTATGAAAGTCTGGAATAGTCATTGAATATTAAAGATATGATTCTGGAGCGTATTGGAAATAAATTGATGGAGCACAATGAATTATTCGAGCTATAATGGGATGGGTTGGGCGACATGGCAGGGAATAATTCAATTGAAACTACCTCAAGTTATTGAATTATGGCTGTATAAGGAAGACTTCTTCTTTACTAATAGTTGGCAATGATAATAAATATGTAACTGTTGTTTGCTATGAACAGTAAAAAAAAAAGATGAGCATGACAATTTGACATTTCAAACAATATATTTGCTCTCAGATATGTGTTTTGATTTTGACCTACTATTGTTGTTTCAAATCAATTTCGGACATGAATATTCAGAGCCTCGTGTAGCAGAATTGCATGTGCAATTTACGCAAATGTACAACGCTTTCCAAGCACACAATCTGGCAGTATTCTGAAGTTCCAATAAAAAATGGCATGGCATACTTCCCAATGTCCTGTGCTTGTCACAACTGATGTGTCCAAAATTCACTTGAAGCAATAATAAACATAATATCAGACAGACATATAGGCCCAGCTATTTCGTAAGACAGTAATTTTTCTTATTTTATTTTAGTGCAGTTGAATAGACAATATGTTAAAGATCAAGACATACCAGTCTTTCTATAGATCCAATGATATCTGTCTCATGCATGATAAATACATTACCGATTTTAAAGTTTATGACATCTCCCAAAGCAACACTGGTTTGGCACCTTCAATAAATGACCACTGGGAATGCCTTTGGCTAGATTTTAAACACTTACCACACTCAAAAAATCCTACTTAACTTATTCCAAAAGTAAATCTTTCAAACATTTTTACAAGAAAAAAATCTTAAAAGTAAAACTATATTAAAACTGCATGTAAGCTGTACAAGACCAATCTTACTTGACTGAGACATGTAAAACAAATCATCTTTGAAATATGATGAATGAGTTTTACAATCTAGGTCACTTACAAGACACCATACTAGTTTTATAGTAGCCAATGTTGGGTGTTACGAATGTTTATAAATTTGTCAGGAATTGTCCCAGACAAGCTGTATATGTTTATACATGAGTATTTGGCGGAGTGTTACAGAAAGACTATTAATGGATTGATTTATTCTCTTATATGTAATAGAGCTAAAATAGGAGGAATAAATATGTTGATCAAACAAACAAAACCTTTAATTTTGAGACTAGAACCTCAATAAAATTGCCACTTCTCATTAAATGTCTTGATTTCAAACTCTCTTTTTTGTGATAAAACAGAATATAACCTGCAAAAGAGAAATTTGAAATGACTACATGTAAAATATATCATCTTTGGAAGATGATGAATCAGTCTTAAAAACTAGGGTTGCTTACAAGACATTAGACTAGTTACACGAAAGTCAATGCTGTGTGTTAAGAACATAAATAAACCAGCAGCAATCATTCCCGGTATACTGTATGTTTATTCAATTGCCTCAGGCTGTATTAACTTAAGAAACCTATTCCGCATAGTATTTTGAAACTTTAAATAACACAGGAAAGACTGGTCAATTATAAAATAAATGAACTGATGAAATTACAAAGTTATTTTTGAATAAGTTTAAACGTGCTGTGAAATATATATTTTAACATGAATTTTAAACTGGGCAACCACGTAACATAAATGACAGTCAGCGAAAAAATCACTGACCATGCAGGATTTGAACATTATGAGTTCGGAATTGACGCTAGTAATGCCAAGGTCCCAGGTTCAAATCCTGAATGGTCAGTGATTTTTTTCGCTGACTGTCATGTATGTTGTGTGGTTACCCAGTTTAAAATACATGTTAAAATACAAATTTATTATTTAAGAGTGCAAATATTCCTGAGCAATATGAAAAAAGTTATTTAGATCTTCAGTTAAGATTTTTATTTTTATTTGCATTTGAGGTATTTTAAAAGTATAAAAGTATGTTGAAGATACATTTCTTTGATAAGTTTGATTACTACAACAAAAATATTTCAAAAGCAACAACCATACATTGCAGAAAAAGCTATTTGCACTGCATACTATCATCTGTCATTGTTACTTTATATAAACTATCTTTCAAGAAAATAATAATGATCATACTAAAATTTCAGCTTCATGGAGCATATCATATTGTGAATGCATAATTACAACTTATCAGTCATACATATTTATTGTAACAGATGGAAAAAGAAATGGATCATTTATGTATGAGAATAATTATTCATGTATCCATTTATGCTAGAATAACAAAGTAATATTGAGATACACTAAACACAATGTGAGTGCAACAAAGTCGTATCTGCAATAGCTGCCACTTTCCATAAATTTGCACTACACACTGTATAATGCCTAGTCTATGGTCAGTGGCTCATAAAATGGTACTACAGTTTACACCAACACCTGAAGAATCATTTCAACAGCCACTGACATACTGGAGAACAATTTTGAGGGAGTTTTCGGATTATAATGAAAAGATGTTTACAAATATAACATATGGCAGCCATTGTAGATACAACTTTCTTGCACTCACATGATGCTTTGATATCTTGGTAAATACCAGCAACTTAAGTGATGAGTATATAAAAATAAACATTAATTTGAATTACAAATGAGTCAATTAATATAGACATTTCTATCTATCATGTTCAAGACCACGCATGGACGTCCAATTAATAAATCTTTACGTATAGATAGATATCACAGCCGTTTTGGGACCTGTCCAATTTAGAAGTCTCAATTTATATGTCCTTGAAGAAATGCCATTCTTACAGATACTTCAAAATGTCTTGAACATACAATATAATCAGATACTTAAAGGACGAGCGAGTACATCATAAATATGGAACTGATAGTTTCACTTCATAGTATACAACAATGAATTTCAAATTTCTTTTCTTAACCTTCGTAGCTTTTCACTCTTGTTATGATAACTCATGTTTAAAAAAAAAACTACTGTCGTACAAACTTAAATTGAGGTAGAACTTTTAATGAACTGTATTCTGCCACCCATTCAGTCTTAGAATTTCATTTAATGATTGCTGTTATTATGTTATTATACACAAAATAGGCATTAAGTCCCAAAAGTGTATTCTTTGTTCCAAAGGATACATACACATCTGTATTTGTTTTGAAAGAAAGATGTTTTATACAATATTTAAATTCCTTAAATATTCAATATTGCTTATGAAAAATTTGGAAATATTAAATATTTAGAATTAATGAGTTGTGTTCTTTCACAGCTCACTAATGAATATGCGGTACATCTTTGGAAGATTGATTATCTTTATTTACCAATCTGAATTTTGAATAGAACATTTGATTTCAATGGTAACTTTTCTCAATATTTGTACCAAAAATTATACTCTTTTCTTCTCTCTGAATATGTCAAGTGAGACCAATTAATGCAACCAATATTTACATTGTTGTAAAACAAAAAAATACAACCCAATTTCAGTGTTTAAAAAGGCACTTTTCTTATTTTAATAAATTTGTCAAAATGTAAGGTATTCATTAGTTTAGAATACTAACAGAAGAAATATTGACTTCTAGATTTACCATCCAAGCATACTTGTACTATTTTACAGCCACACAAAGTAAATTGCCAAAATCACTGCCATGAAAAGAACAACTTGAATATCAAAATTTATATTAAATTATCTGCGGGATTTTAAAATCAACTAGTCTGTCAATTTAGAAGTGTATTGGATAGAGTTTTTCCAAATTAGTTTTAATATTGAAAGTGGGTTTACAACCACAACCTGATGCATGATTAGATAGAAACAAGTGCGAACACACAAATCTAGATAGTTCCTTATCGCTTCACTTGGACTGGAGAGTCAAATTTACAAGTAAAAAGGAGTCACTCAAAGGATCACACTTAAAAGTATGCTTTTTCTAGCCTCCTGGCCAAATTGCCTATTTCTACATTGATATGAGCTGTACCATCCATGGATAGAATAATCTGCTGATGTTTTCAGGGTCATCAACAGATACCAATTGAAGCTCTTAGAATCTTTATGAATAAAAAGGACTTAAAGAAATAGAGTAATTGCATTTGCAAGTCATGCAAACATACACTGATGAATTTGAATGCTATTTTTGTTCTAGCAGTTGATGGTTCATTTTGATGTCTGCACCTTAAAAATATTATAGTCTTTTATCATTTTAGATGAGCCCATCAAAATAACTGCACATCAAGTAAACATTCTAAATGACATGTTTCTAATACCAGGAGGGAGAGGTCGGACAATATCATACAACATTAGAAAGGCAGAGATAAATCAAAACACAACACAAGGCTAACATAAAAGCCATGGCAGTAAACTTGGGCCAGCAAGGTAACGATAACATAATCAGAAACTTATCTGCCTGAAAAAAATCTTCAAGTAAAACTTTTCATATATGTGTGACCGTTCGTCTCAAACCAGCTGTAAATGCAGCCTCTTTGTCATTTTTACTTTTTTTAACATTTGCGAAGCAAAGACTACGTTATAAGGATTAAAATGATACCTCATTGATCTTAACTCGGTTTCCATTTAAGTCAAGTTATGTCCTTCATGGAGCAAAAGATGGAACCAAGATAAATGCATTTAAGGATATATAAGCTCTATATTTTCTGTTAATTGTCTTCAGAATATACACATGTATTTCATATATCCGGCCATTTCCTTGAAATGAAACTTTGTAAGAAAGCATACGGATTGCAAATCTATCAAAAATAAATTTGGGCAAATTATGACTTCTGCATTTATTTTCACCTGTAGCGCAAACTGAAGTTTGCTACATTTACGTCCATATAGAGATGAATTGACATTATATAACTAGACACTAGTGTGAACCTGACACTGTCCCTGGACACCTTGCCATCCCCAATGTTTGGTTAGTAACCCAAGCTCCCCAACAGTTTACTCAGAATGCATAATTTAGTCCATTCATTAGATGCAAATACAAGAGAACATTGTCACAAACTGTGTCTGGGATGTTTCTAACACGCTGTGGGTAAATGTGTGAACGGACACCTAGTGAGGATTGACGGATAAATTATTGAAGCTTGTGTTACCAGAGACTTGGGTTTGAAAAACAATATTTGCGTATTTAAATAATTGAATTATACTGCTATAGTTTTATAGGGTGTAGATATTCTAATCGGATTTGATGGTTTATAATGTAGTTAGTAAGGTGATGGCGGACCTTGAGAGGCTTATTATGGAATTTTTATGTCTGTGTTTGTTTACGGGTAGTGGTTATGATGTGCAAAAGCTCATCCAAACATATATTTAAATATTTGTAGGCTGTTAAGCTCTAAGATTGTTCAGTTAATGGTAGATTACATACAACTGATTTGATCTAACATTTAAAACTGATATGATTCTGATATGCTATCTTAAACAGAATTAAATAATTTTGGTGCTTTTTTTTTTTTTTTTGAATGAAAGTACCAACCAGTGATTCACAAATACCAATGTAAAAGCTATAGCTAGTAATTTTGAATTTAGACAAACACAAGATTATGTTCACTACATCCTTCATGGAAGTCATTTTTCCTCTTTTATAATGATACGCAAGGTTATAAGACTGTCAACACATCATTATACAAATAAAATAAATGTAAAGTGGCCAATTGTGTAGTAGAAAGTGCACATATCATATGTTCCATATGAAGACATTACATCTGGCCAAGCAGTCCGTTTGCCCATGAGCTGAGTTTCTAAAATGCCCAGTCAAAATTTGTGTGTCAAGAATTCGGTTGAACTAAACAGGTACAGAGGTGCTTACCCCTTAGGTGAACAATCCTTTATCTCACTTAAAACATCAAAAAAGTGACATATTGACCTTCTATCTTTTGACATATTTTGTATTATTCATGACATTCAGGATTAAATCAAACGCAACCTGTTTGGGTCAAATCAGCTTTGACAGAGAAATAGCAAGAGGAATTGCTTCCCTTAATGCTCTCTGGCATTTTTGTAGTTCAATACCCCAGCAGTATAATTAAACCAAGTTGCAAAAAGGCCAGAGGGGGACTACCAAGGTGTCATCTTCAATATCTATAGGTTATTGTTTATAACACGTCATGTTGGGTTAAAACCAATCACACAAGACAAATCTGGGCTATCTTTTCACCTTGTCACTTGCTGTAGTTACCTAAGTGACCCAATTTCTTCACTAAATTCGGCCATTTCTTTGAAAGGTCATTATATAGCTGAAATTATTTTAGAGCTTTAGTTACAATTCAACAAAACAGACTGATCTACTCTGCCATTGCCCATTAATTTTTAAGTACTAGTAGTCATCTGCTCACTTTTTCAAAAGCATGATTTAAAATCGTTTAGTATCAGCTCTATAGGACCACGTATGCTCTTCGTTCTGATTCTACCATCACTTTCTTTGTGCCCCGCTCCAAGAAGCAATTGGGTGATCGTGCTTTAACAGTTGTTGGTTCCCGTCTTTGCAACGATTTACCGTCGAGCATTCGTGGTTGTAGTGAATTGTCTTGGTTCAAGGGCCGTCTTAAGTCTCATCTTTTTCCTGTCTAAAATTTTCCCTCTCCTTTTCTCTAGCACCTTGCACACTTTGCAAAAGGCGCTATACAAATCTCATTATTATCATTACTGAATTTGGGATGTAAAAATCACAAATATTTTGCGTACCATTGCTAATTTATACTTTTTTCCAAAAGTTGCATAAGGCCAACTGAGGACTACCAACAAGTCATCTTCAATATCTATGGGTAATTGTTTATAACACGTCATGATTGGTTGAAACCAATCACTCACGACAAATCTGGGCTATGTTTTCACCTTGTCACTTGCTGTAATCACCTAAGTGACCCAATTCTTCACCAAATTCGGCCATTTCTTTGAAAGGTCACTATATAGCTGAAATAATTCTAGAGCTTTGGTTACAATTCAACAAAAGAGACTGGTCTACTCTGCCTAGTAGTCATCTGCTTACTTTTTCAAAAGCAAATCTGGAGACACGATTTAAAATCATTTAGTATCAGCTCACTGAATTTGGGATGTAAAAATCACAAATATTGTGCGTACCATTGCTAATTTACACTTTTTTCCAAAAAGTTGCATAAGGCCAACTGAGGACTACCAACATGTCATCTTCAATATCTATGGATAATTGTTTATAACACCTCATGATTGGTTGAAACCAATCATTCAGGACAAATCTGGGCTACGTTTTCACCTTGTCACTTACTGTTGTCAACCTAGTGAACCAATTCTTCAACAAATTTAGCCATTCTTAAGAAAGTCATTTTATTAACCTGAAAATGACATAAGCGGTTTAGTTAGTACCCAGTTACTGTGACTGGCCATCTTGTCTGCTACTTATATATAAAACTTTAAGGGGAAACATGTATCTTGACACTTCTGAAAAATCACAGCGCTCACATAATAAAAAAAAAAGAAAGAAAAAAATTAAATGTGTTTAAGTGCAACTCTGAATGCAGACAAAGACTCAAGACCTCCTATGATCTACCGGTAGTTCATTCCAGAGTTTGACAGCAGCAATCTGAAAGGATGAATCACCAGCACGCTTTTTACAGCGAGGCACATGCAGCCGCGTAGTATCAGAGGATGATCTACATTAAGATGCATTGACCTCACTTTGAAGTGAAATAAAGTCGGACAAATGTGCCCCGTCATATCTAAAGGTACCTTAATACCAGCATAGTAAATTACGAGATACGGGCCATTGAAGCTAAGCATAGTCAAAAATCACGTCCAAGGTCGAATTTCTAATTTCATCAGAAAGGTTATCATTGAAGTGTATTCTATCATATTAATCAGGTTCCAACATCCAAAACATAAGTAAAAATGTATTAAAAACCAAGCTAAAAATCCTCTCTCCATTCAAGATTTACTAAGTACAAAAACTTTAAACTTGATTTTCTCAGAACTATAGTTTTCCGAATCAGCCCGATGCCTTTTACCAATTTGGGTGTAGCTTCGCAACCGAACATTCAATAACTAAAAGCAAGGTGTCATTTTAAAGCTTAAAATCTCAGCTTTCAGATGAGACCAAAATATCAATCTTGATTTTGCCGACCTTAAGTACCTTTCGATATGACGGGACACAAATGTATGTAACCAAAGGCGTGCTCCCAAGTTGTATATAATATATATATTAATATACTAATTCTAATTTATTTGCTACAGTTTTTCTAAACATAACAAGTTTGATAAACGACTAAAGATAGGCTAAAATTATAACAGTCCCAAATGCATCAACCTTTATACTGACAATACAAACAATATATTCCAAGAAGAAAAGGGCTTTGCTCAAACATTTTGAATCCCTTACTACCACCTGATATTTGTGTTTGTATAACATATTTTTCTCAGACAATATGCAAGGAAAGTAAATCATATTAACTGTAATCTTCCAATGGTAACATCAGCTATTTTAAATCCCTATTCTTCGCACCTATAGCAACATTGTCATCAACTAAGGCCTATAAAATATAAAAAGCTTGTTTGCTGCAACCTGTCTGACCATTGGAAATATTTGCAAACCTTTTTAAATACAAATTAGAGCATCCCACCCCAAAAAACCCTTGTCATGATTTTGTTGAGTTTGTTTTCTGACCACAAATTATAAAAAAAATTAGCTGCACCAATAGTGTAATTAAAACTTTTGAAGATTTTTAAAGCAAAATAACTTTAGCCCTACTCCTTAACAAATTTACTCACTCCATACATTTGAATAACTTTTTTTCAAAATTATTACCGATGCACAAACTTCATACCTACGTCACTTTAATTCAATGACTAATATTTTGAGAGTGTTGTGTATTCATCTCAAAATTACATTGTTAAATAAATCCATAAAAAGCCTGACTTTACTCTAAATCGTTTCCCCAATTCCAATAAACAAACATATTTTTTTAAAGGCCAAACACTTATTTTTCACAAAAGAATCTAAATCTCAGAGGCTGACAGCAACCTACTTCTGTCATCTAACTCTGTCTATTGGTACATCAATCTAACACACACTAGAAGATACCACTTCAGTAAATAAATTGCTAATTTATACTTTTTTCCAAAAGTTGCATAAGGCCAACTGAGGACTACCAACATGTCATCTTCAATATCTATGGGTAATTGTTTATAACACGTCATGATTGGTTAAAACTAATCACACAAGACAAATCTGGGCTATGTTTTCACCTTGTCACTTGCTGTAATCACCTAAGTGACCCAATTCTTCACCAAATTCGGCCATTTCTTTGAAAGGTCAC
>JXSR01S075313.1:24359-35616 GCA_000969725.1 Ophiothrix spiculata | reverse complement strand
GCATGTTAAATAAATCACCTTTGAAATATGATGAACAAGTTTTACAATCGAGGTCACTAACAAGTCATCTGACTAGTTACATGCAAGCCAATGTTGAGTGTTATAACATTGATTTACAAACAGAAATTATACCAGGCTTGTGTATATTTATTCAATTCTTTCTAGCTGTATATTAAGAGAAAGATTAAAGAAACTTGTCTTGTCTTGTCTTGTTTAAATCGATCCATTAGGATACTCAGTATACACAGATTAACTGTACTTCACTAAGCTGGTACGGATACCACTCTAATTTAAACTCTAGACTTAATCAGTCATATATTGGCTGATCATGTAGACGTGACAATTTTACTGTTGGGGCTATTAGAAGCGCAAGCGGCAGTGCTGGGATTCGAACCCACGATCCTTGGATCAATCATTTATTTCTTCCACATATGCAAAATTACAGTAACAATATATCAAAAATAGCACATAACATTGTAAACTGAAATTATAACATTGTGGAGGAGGACTGGGAAATAAGCATAAAGCCTGTCGAGTCCCAGACTCCAAGTATCTTAAATGAATTACACATAAATAATAAAAAATAATGAATGCACACCATCCTCTCTATCCACAATGCGATGGCCACAGAGTAGAATGAAAGGACGGGACATTTTAACATGATTTTTCAGATACATATGAAATTGATCAAAATATCATAGAGAATATGCAATTTGTATGCATAAAAATAATTAATGAATACTGTCCTTTCAATCCATAATGCGATGGCCACAAAGAAGAAAGAAAGGACAGAATAAAATAGTTATGATGAAAATAAGAAAATATCAAATATGATTTTATATGATATAAATTATAACAACTTTTTATCTACATGTAATATTTAAGAATTCTGATCTTGTTTCTTAACATAATCAGCGATGAGAGCATTTTTATATGCATATTTGAAAGATTTTATGTTACTACTCATTTTAATATGGATTGGGAGTCCGATGCTCTAACCGCTTGGCCACGATGCCCTAGCGGTTAACAACTTAATTGCATAATAATGTGATACATTTTTAATAGAGAAAGGACTGGTCAATTTTCAAACAAATATACTGATGAAGAAGATTAAGTTAAAACTTTGATAGTGTGAATGTGGAAATCCCTTGGCAATTTGTAATTCTGTTTTTATATCTTGCATTAAGATTTATATTTCTTTTCAATTGAAAAAATTGGCAATTTGTAATTCTGTTTTATATCTTGCATTAAGATTTATATTTCTTTTCAATTGAAAAAATTGCCTGATTGTAACACTTAAGATATTTTCTAAAAGTATTGTCTCCACATGACTTGTACTATAAATGTACCAATCACGCAGAAAAAATGCTACTGCACAGCATGCTATTGTCTTGCAGCAAAAGGTGCTTGAACCGGAGTGTTACTTTTTACGAACTTTTCATCTTTCAAGAAAATCTTAATGCTAATAAAAAATTTCAGTTTCAAGTAGCATGTGATATTCTGAATGCATAATTATAACTTATCACTCATACACATTTAATGTAGTAATGAGGTGGAAAAAGAAATTTGTATCAGAATAGTTATTCATGTATCCATTTATGCTACAATAACATAGTAATATCGAGGTACACTTGATGTCTTGCTAAATACCAGCAACTAAAGTGTGTATATAAATAAACACTACTTTAAATTACAAATGAGTCCATTTCTATCTATCATGTTGAGAACCACGCATGGATGTCCAATTAATAAGTCTTCATGTATAGATAGATATCACAGCCACTTTGGGACCTGTCCAATTTAGAAGTCTCAATTTAAATGTCCTTGAAGAAATACTGGGATTGGAGATGAAACTTCAAAAAGTTGTATATCTTATTCTTAAGCTGATTATGTGAAGGATGAATGAACCTACCTACTTTTTCCATTAAGACAGTTCAGATAATCAGTAAAATAATCTGATGTGGCTATTTCTAAATTTGCTTTATTATCGAGTGAAAACGAGATACTGGTTTCGTATGAGAATCTGTGTAGCATTTTAGGTGTTTCTAGAATGATTTTGAAAAAAAAAAAAAGATTCAAACATCCTGAGCAAATAAAGTGTTAATTTTACTCATTTTCCAGATCTTCATCATGATTTAATGTCTAAAGATTACTGATTACATTTTTGTGGAATTTTGACATCAAAAAGCGGGTATATTTGGTTAAAACGGTTCAAATATCTGAGGGAAATGTTGGTTTTTGCCGTGTGAAGCAGTCACATTGGGCTGGCCAGTAGCTGCTTAGTCTTACGTGAAATCATGCGCTCGTTAAGCAAACACCAAACTTGTTTTGGTTAAAAGGATGTCCTTGTGTTCGTTTCAGGTCATTAATTATTGATCATTTTAACTGCTGAATAATGGTTATTCAAAATATTGATTTTGAATTTTGTTTCCCACCCCTTTTCCTTACCGTTTAAAATTACAATTGGAAAACGATATTAATTCACTTTTTATATATGTAGACCTAATAATTTCCGTAGCAATATACTAGCAATTGAAACATATAGCAATTCTCCGGTTCCAATCATCAGCTAGGCAAAATGACATTATAACTTATGTATTTAGGCTATTGGTTACTTCAAATTATCGATGTGTACTTTGATTTACTATTAAGCCATTTAAGGTCCTGGTGAACACTTAGTCTGACCCCCATAAATCCAAGTAAGAGCCCTCAAAGTCCAACGATATTGACATATATGAAAAATCCCATGAAACTTAGATTTATGGGGGTCAGACTAAGTGTTCACTTATCTTTTGTGAGGTGTTTAGATAAATAAGCCTATGCATGTTCTAAACTCATTTAAGCTTTAACTTTCACTGTAATTTTTAATTGGTCAAGAAATTGGTACAAGAAAACTAATATTGATTAGGTATTTTAAATGGAATAGTTGTAATTCAAGAAACTTTGAAAAGTGCTAAAGCTGATGGTAGGCATTTGCCGGAAGCTGATACAACAATTTCAGATAGATGAAATTCGCTCATTTCAGATACTTCTATGGCTAATTAATATCAAATTATAACGGTGACATATTTACGACAGCAACTTAAATGATTAACCCTAAAGCTCCCAAAGGTTACAAAAAGCTACAAGAGCAAATCACCAAAATCGCCTAAGTCCGAATACGTCATAGACCGGGGTCCCATATGGGCACGAAATCGCTGCCTAGGCAGCGCCCCTCGGGTGGCTTGGTATAAGTGGACACGGGATTGGGAAGCGAGAGGTCCCTGGTTCGAGCCCCGGTGGAAACCACCAATTTTTGACACCCTTATTTCCGAGGAGATAGGCTGAGAATGAAAAATGATAGGTAGGAGGTTAGGGTTAGTAAGTGACCGGATGACTTTACACATAACACTAAAGCTCCCAAAGGTTACAAAAAGCTACAAGAGCAAATCACCAAAATCGCCTAAGTCCGAATATGTCATAGACCGGGGTCCCATATGGGCACGAAATCGCTGCCTAGGCAGCGCCCCTTGGGAGGCTTGGTATAGGTGGACATGGGATTGGGAAGCGAGAGGTCCCTGGTTCGAGCCCCGGTGGAAACCACCAATTTTTGACACCCTTATTTCCGAGAAGATAGGCTGAGAATGAAAAATGGTAGGTAGGAGGTTAGGGTTAATCACTATTCAAAAATTGTCATTTTGAACCATATTTCGATGGATGTTTAATTAAATATCTAATTAATTGACTAATAATGGCTGATTTTCTGCTCATTATTAGTCAATTAATTAGTCATGAAATTTATCATTCATAATTATTAATTATAATGAAATACTTACAGGTCATGAATATATTTCTTATGATGAAATTTATTGTTAATCGTACTTTATGTGGTTCATTTTACCCTTTATATACATTTTAAAATAAAAGAATATATTAAATAATAAATATTCATTTAAAATTAATAACTTTTATTTTTCCCCGTTTTTTGACCAATTAATATTAACAGTGCAATCCTTTGACATGTCATTTATGGGGTTTCTGTTGTTTCTGCTTTATGTCTTTTAAACCTGTCCGTCACAGACCCATGTGAATTTTACAATCACACCCTTTTCAAATAACTCAAAAACCTATTGATTATATACATTAATACCGTACAGTTCTTGCTAAACAGCTTCAGTTTTCCCGTCGTATAGAATCTTTGATTGGTATACAGTGGCGGAAAATTTTAGGAGAGACGGCCAATTTTTTAAGCAAAATGTTTTTTGAGCAAAGATGGTGACAGAAAATTATGATTTTTGAGTTTATGGGGCCCCGCCTCCCCCTCACTTCCGCCGCCTATGTTGGTATGCATGGAGGTGTATTACCTCCATGGTGTAACAAATTTAATACCGTTCTTTCAAATGTGCAATGTGTGTGAATTCTTCCAATGAAACATGTGTCATTTACTGTTGGGGCCCCGACAGTAATTAGAACATAATAGCCTATGGAGATTATTGAAAATGGTGAAAAGCTCATCCTAATTAAAAATTTCAGTATGTATTAAGGCCCATATTTTACTCTTCTTATTATTTAAATAAAAAAGGTGAGGTTTTCAGCAAATCTGAATCATGAACCACACCTTGAAGTGCATAAGTAGCTATGTTTTACTCACGTTAGTGGACAGCATCAAGCGGGAACAACGGTTCACTCGATAAGGTTCTGATAAGATCCAGATAAAAAATAATAAACAAACCCAAAATACCCCACCAAGCATTTCACATTTAATAACCTTAATCAAAGTACAATTCCATCAAGTCAACGAAATGCATTTCAAGTACAAACCAAGAAACAAACGAACCTATCTAGTTTCCTTTTGTGAACAATTTCCCAAGGTCATTCACTGCCTACTTTATTAACTTTAATTAATTATTAACTATATAATCAAGAAATATGCTCTTTGTATTTCAACTTACAAAGAGGTCTGTAAACACTTTGTTATTTTATTTCACTTGTTTTACCAATGAGGATATAGAAAATTTTTACAAACATTTCAGATTGAAAGTATATGTATTTGTAGCATATCTGGTTAAAAAAAATGTCGATATCAGTATTAATGACCCTCAGACCTGAAAATATGTTTTTCACACATGTAAATAGTCTTTTACAAAAAAGTACTGTTAATAGGTTTTCTCAAGATGGTTAAAACTATTTGAAATCATGTGATCAGGTTAAAACAAATCAACTCGTAATTTATTATGCAGTTTATGGTTTTATCTACAAAAGACTTGAAGGCAAGTGAATGAACTATTTGTTGACTATTTACAGCAATGCTCGAAAGGGGAAAATGTGAATAAGTTTATTTTTACCTAACATACAAGATATATTTAAGGAGCATAATACCCCTCCTGAGAAATCGAATTAGCAGTTTACGGACACTTAGTTATCTACAAGGTGTATTTCAGGAGCTGTGTATATCTCCCTAAGAAATATGATATTCTGCTCATAGAACAAAACTAGCAGACAAAATTATCAAGATGCGTTTGAAAAACATGTAAATGCGATTAGTCTTTTTTCGAATCCTTTTCATGCAGATTCTAAGAGCATAAATTGGTGTCTGTTGATGACCCATCAATAGATCAGATCGGCAGAACTCACAATTCGGATACGTATCCAAATTTGGATACCCACGTACATTTTGGCGCAGGAAACAAATCGATAGCGCAAGCTGGCAAGAACATGTATAACAACTTTCTTGCATTTATGATAAATTTATCTGTGGAAATGTCATTTCCATCTGTGCAATTACAGCGGGACAGTTACAAAACATGTCCTGATAGCTCCTTATCACAGAAGGCAAAATAATTTGGCCAAAACGTTCTTAGAATTTAGATGACAAATGATGATAATGTTATTGACTTTTATACATACCAGTATGATGCGCTGTGAATTTCAGCTGATATCCAGTTTCAGCTGTTTTTAATCCAAATTCGGATACAGGTATCAGAATTTGGATACGGAGTATCTAAATTCGGATGCATATTCGAATTGTGAGTTCCGCCGAACTGAGATTGTTCTACCCATGGATAATACAACCCATATCGGTGTAAAAATGGGTAATTTGGCCACAGGACTAGAAAAAGCATACTTAAAGTGTGATCCTTAGAGTGACTCCTTTTTACTTGTAAATTGGACTCCCCCCGTCCATGCGAAATGATAAAAAGAAATCTAGATTGTTCGCACTTATTTCAATCAATCATGCCTCCGTTGAATAAACCCAGTTTCAATAGACCTTTTCAAAATCCATTCGGAAATCTCCGGAACATTGATCACATGGCCATTTTTCAACCAATCACGTATAAGCTCATTAGTATGCACGATTTTGTCGACAAAAAAGTCCGAAAAATCACTCGCATTTCAGTGCAATAAAAGTGACAAATAAATAGAATCAGACCCATACAATATTAGATACACTCATTCTGAACTTTTGGCCGATAGTACCATAAGCTCACTGACATAAAGAGTGAAATTTCCATTTGAAATCGGCTGATCTGCGCTGATTAAGCTAAGATTTGAAGTTGCATCAGGAAGAATAAACTGAAAGTGACTCAGTAGTGCTGACGCTAATTCCAAGTTCGAATTCGTATGCAACCAATTAACGAGAATGCGAACTTAACATTCTGGTTATTGTGTTGAAGAGTCACTTTTTCTTTCGGCAATTGCCGGAAAGTGTAAAATCAGCTTCGGAAATTCTCAGAAAGTCGTGTTTTGAAAAGGTCTATAAACCCAGTTTCAATGCTAACATGAAATGTGTAAATACTCCATCCATCCATGAATTGATGGAGATTTGTTGGTTTTAAGATCATGCAGATAATTTGAGTTGAGTGTTATAACATTTATTAACAAACAGAAATTATCACAGGCTTATGTATATTTATTCAATTCTTTCTAGCTGTATATTAAGAGAAACATTATAGAAACTAATTTGCATAATATTCTGATACATTTTTAATCGAGAAAGGACTGGTCAATTTTGATACAAGTATAGAGCCATCTACGCATCCAGGTGATTTATCTCTTACTCATACTCAACTTCCCAGATGTAGCATACATCAGTAGCGGTCATTGTTCGTTGCGGTAATAATCGCAGTATTGTACTACAGGCGTGACGAACGTAAACAACCCAAACTTTCCCCTTTCCATGTGTAGCGTTCGATCAGATAAATTGTGATTTTATGGAGTGAATACTTGTTATTTTTTGAAACCAGTATAAATTGGTGTCTGTTGACGACCCATCACTAGATTGTTCTACCCATGGATAATACAACTGTTCTACCCATGGATAAAACAACTGTTCTACCCATGGATAATACAACTCATATCAGTGTAAAAATGGGCAATTTGGCCACGGGGCTAGAAAAAGCGTACTTAAAGTGTGATCCTTTGAGTGACTCCTTTTTACTTGTTAATTTGACTCCCCCCGTCCATGCGAAATGATAAAAAGAAATCTAGATTGTTCGCACTTATTTCAATCCAATCATGCATCAGTTGTGTAAACCCAGTTTCAATGCTAACAAGAAATGTGTAAATACTCCATCCATCTATGAATTGACAGAGATTTGTTGGTTTAGGTATTCAAACATGCTACAGAGTTGTTCATCGCTAATCAACAACGATGCATCCGTGCGTCTGCATATTTTTTATCGCACGAGGGTGGCTTTAGCCACCCGAGTGTAATAAAAATACGCCGACGTATCGGATGCAGAGTTGTTCATTAGCGATGAACAACTCTGTAGCATGTTTGAATACCTTTCAACATTGAAAATCTTCCTGAAAACGTATAATTAAATTCAAAATGTTTTCAATTTAAAAGATACTCATCTCAATAAAAAATACTTTGAAGAATCTGAAACAAAATGCTAGTTTTTAAATGATGTCGTTTTCAACTGTTCCCAAGTGCCAGTCCTTGCACGTACTCACATTCCCGACGCGCGATGAACAGTGCGCCGATTTATGTGCACTGCGTAAACGCACATCCGTGTACGCTGTGCCGAGCGTGACGCGCTTATTTGAATATTAACTGTGGATTCATCACAAATCAACAACGGTACGTTCCTGTATTAAGAAATACAGTGAGTTGTTGAATTTGCAGATAATTTGAGCAAATTTTGATATTCAAGTTGTTCTTATTCTTACAATGACTGAAGCTGTTTACTTTGTTGATGAAAATAAGATGATGTGAAGTAGAAAAATTTGATTCTTAAAATCAGTCAAGTTTCCATTAATCAATATCTCAACTATTGCGCCAAATTCAAATAAAAGTACATTACTTTATACAGAGAAATTGTGTGAGAGCAATGTAAATATTCACTTGTATGAATCTGTCATCCTTGACATATCTAAAGAGAGACGAATATAATTTTGATACAAATATTGATATAAGTTTATGTATTAAATTTGACTATGTAGGTTAAATTCATACCCGACAAGCTTTTTCTTAAGCGGGTGCCAGGCCATTTTTACCCTAGGCAAAAAAAAAAAATGTTTGGTTGCCCTCCACCGACCGACCCTATTTTTCAGCCCGACCCAAACTTTTTTTTATTGAAAAATATATTTTTTTCTCAAAAAGATGCAAAACTACAAAGAAAAAATGTTATATTTTTGCTTTTTTCAATATTCAAACTTCAAAATGTTTATAGGATGTCCCAAATCACTACAAGAGGTATTTGATTGTTTTGATTTGGATGTCGCGGGGAAAGTTATAAAGGCTGGAGCGGTCCGTGGAAGAGTATTGAAAAAAAAAACACGACCGACCGACCCTCTTTGAAAAAAGCTGTGGAGGGCAACCAAACAATTTTTTTTTTGGCCCTATGGTTCCTGGTTTTTGCGCCCAGTGTGACAGGAAAAATGAGACCCAGGCGATGATAATTTTCCCTGCTATAGCACCCAGGTCTTGCCGTATATCGTTTGTTTCTAGTACGAGTCAAAATTTGTGAAGAAATTGATTTGAAACATATACAGTGGAAACTCTTTATAATGAAGTTGCTGGGGACAGACAAATTACTTCTTTATATCCAAAATTTTCTTATATCAGGGTTTTAAAAGCAATAAAAAACAAAGAAAATTGGCTAAATGGTATGTAGGAAAATTAATTCTTTGTAACAGGGCTATTCTCATATCAGATTTCGTTATAATGACTTTCTACTGTACATTTTTGCAGAACAATACATACCTAAATTTAAGTTTGTCAGAAACTGCATTGTGATTTTTACAACATTTGAGATTAATTTTGGAGTGAAAAAAGTATATAGCTTTAAGGAAAGGAAAGATATTAGAATTCATATGAAACTATAAATTTCCTATTATGAAGCACTACCTCATTCATCAGGATTAACTGGTTATGTCATAAGCTCAACAGTGAGATACACACATTTTGACATATCACACAACACAGCACTTCTTCAAGGATGTTTAAATTGAGATATATTTAAAATGAGATATATAAATTGGTCAGGTCCCTAAACGGCTGTGACATCTACCTACGCATCAAAACTATTTATTTGGACTTCCGTGCATGGTCTCTGAACATAATTAATTGATAGTAATGTCTTTATTTACCAACTTATATTTAGATAAAGGAATGGAGAAATACGCATCGTACACTAGAACATTAATAACAATAAGACAAATCACAAACAGGCCAGGATTTTATTTTATTTGAAAAAAAATCCTGGCCGAACAGGGACTCGAACCCCAGACCTCTTGCTTGTCATGCGAGCATTTAACCACTGAGCTATTCGGCCATTCAGATAAACTGAGAGTTTTAATAACCAAGTAGCGTGGTAGAAGGTTCCGGTACAACACATAAACAGAATACGAGACAACCCATAGTTCAGGAGGATTCCTGCTGCGACCATCTATCTAATATACTATATATATATATATTGTAGCCATGTTCAGTTCGTCTATCTTCCAACTTTAGATACAACTTATATTTATTTTTATACACACTTCACTTCAGTTGCTGATATTTATAAGGACATATTAAATGAATCTCAATTTCAATAATCATCTTGTATTATTCTAGCACAAATGGATGCATGAATAACTTTCTTGATGCTTGAATGTTCTATTTCTGTCTCCACTCTGTAGTACTTCATTGAATATGTGTGAGTAATAAATTGTTCTTTAAGAATATTACATGCCTCTTTTGATCATTTTGAACATTTTGTTTATAATATACACATTTATAAAAGCATTGACTTTCAAATTTTGCTCAATATGTGAAACTTTTGTTGTGAGGATAACACTTGTTAAATAAATGTCTCATCAGTTGTGTCCATACTTTTTCATATGGAAAAATCTTGTACTTTCTAACATTAAACAGGTCGGGTCAAACATATCTCTATTTTAAATGCACCTGCAAGGGCGTAGTGAACACTAGTGGTAATTGCAACATCAGAAAAATTCAGTTATGAATATTTGCCCAAACTCCATAAATGATAAGTGTTAAAATGGAATACAGGAATTATTACAATTCAGTAATGGTTTGAAAGGGATTTGCATTTTATAAAACATGTGCCATTATGAATGTCCTTGGTAAACAAATTATCCACTATATTTCTTGGAAACGTGTTTATTGAATTTAAATTTTGCATCTTTCAAGCGTTCAAGGCTTGTCTTAAAGGCACATGTTTAAAGACTGTTGTAACATATGGTTTGTCCGCTGCGTCTTAAAGAATCAATTTTTATTTGAAAATGATTACTTAGCAACCTGGGCCCAAATTCATGAAATCCTGCTAACTCTAGTTGGCTGCTAACTCTTTGTATACCTGTTAAAATTTGACAGGTAGACAAAGAGTTAGCAGCCATTAAGAGTTAGCAAGGTTTCATGAATTTCGGCCCAGTAAAATAATGCTAGCTTTAGCAGATACCAAATTTACTATACAGGATGATAAATAATTGTCAGTTTGGCTCTGTCACTTCCATAATGGCCAAATCAAATCAAATCAAATCAAATCAAATCAAATCTTTATTTCAATATCAAAATTACAAACACATCAAAAGGTAAAACAAAGTGATATTGAGGACATCATCAAAAGGCCAGGAAGACCTGAAGTGATGATACCCTGCAAACAAAATAAGTTACAAAAGTACAACTAAACAAGTAACAGCAAAAGACAAACAAACAGTTTTCCATAAAGTTTTCAGAAAATATACTTACAACAACATAACATAATCCGACAAATGGTTTGAATTCTTATTTGAGTAATGTTTTTACTCAGAATTGATGATAACCTTG
>JXSR01S075313.1:9305-22741 GCA_000969725.1 Ophiothrix spiculata | reverse complement strand
ATGTAAAAGTTTGTCGGCCGGTGAATAATTAAGCAGGAGTTTGCTGGATTTAATTCCCGGCTGCTGAAGAGTTTATATGTTGCAAAGTTGTAGATAATAATTTGTAAATGAATATATGTCAGTTTAAATGGAAAACTTGTGAACTGTTTAGAATGAAGTTTGTCAGGTATTTAATGTTTGAAGATGAATAAGCAGGATTTTATGTTCAACTTTTGAAAAAGTATATTTCCTGTGATGCTGGATGCGGATTAGTGCAAAAAATTTTCAACATTATCTACCATGTTCTTTGTATATAGCTTTCAATATTAATCAAGTGTAATGCATTTTGAGTCATTGATACCGTCAATTGTTAAGTCAGGACTTAAATATTCATTTACCAATAGTTCCGATAATTGTGAATGAGTGTATGTACAGGATGTATGGAATATCATTTGACACACTGGAGAGTACTTCAATAATTATGATTGCTCAGTGTTATAGTGACTCACAGAGGGAAAAATTGTTAGTAGGTGTCATCGTCTGTGAGAATTATCCTCCAATATTTCTTTAACAGATGTGAGGATTTGAGATGATTTTTTTCATAATATAAATTTCAATTGTTTTAAAATTTAAGAATCATGCATGATGAAACCTACATATTATTTATTTTGATGTGTTTCCATTGTGATTTATGACCTGGTTAATATCTACCTATGAAATAACAAGCAGAATAAACAATGTGATGCAATTTTCTGCATCATAATTAAGACTCAGAATCCCGCTCAGAATGCATCATTTTGGTGTTAATGTCCTCTAATCAATCAGTCTTCCTATTTTTAATTTCAGGGGTTTTTAATATCACTTTCATTTTTGATTGAAAATGCTGCTGTAACTGTACTGTGATATTCAAAAAAAATATTTTTAGATGTTTTCCCATTAAAGGAAGAATTAAGGTAATCAGTGTTTAGCAATCCTGTGTAGCAATCTGTTTGTTGCTATTTTTGAATTTGATACAAATTATTATTTTTAGTAAATTGCAGTCCATTGAAAAAAAAAGTTCTCAAAATCTATTATGAATCAATAATAATGGAGTTGATTAACTAACTCTAGCAGATTTAGGAAAAAACATTAATTTTTGAGATATAGGTTAAAATACATGAAAAACTCTTATTCTGACGAAACTAAAATTTCTACCGATTTGCAATGTCCATGTTTTTCTCAAAGTCTCTGAAAAATATCAGCTTTCAATTTTATTCCCAAATATTACGAAAACATGAACTTGAAACAGAGTATCATTTTAAAGCTCAAAGTATGCTTTTTTTAAAAAAATTTGCTTTGAGGCAAAGTTCACAAAGTCCAACTGTACTGGTGATTTGTGGTGCATGGTCACAATTTGTTACACAGCCACCTAAATCTATAGATGCTTCTGCTCCTTGAACAAAAATGGCAGACAAAATCAGCAGTCTATGTTTAAATTACATGCAAATGCAATTAATCTATTTCTTTAAATCCTTTTCATTGTTATTCTAAGAACATAAACTGGTATCTGTTGATGACCCTGAAAACATCAGCAAATTATTCTATCCGTGAATAATACAGTTAAGATCTGTGTAGAAATAGACAATTTGGCCACGGGGCTAGAAAAAGCATACTTTTAAGTGTGATCCTTCGAGTGACTCCTTTTTACTTGTAAATTTGACTCTCCAGTCCAAGTGAAGCGATAAGGAAAAATCTAGATTGTGTCAATCTAATCATGCATCAGTTGTGGTTATAAACATACATTCAACGCTAACAACGAATGTGTTAAAAACTCAATCCATCGCTTCTGAATTGACAAAGATTTGTTGGTTTTAAGATCATGCGGATAATTTGAGCAAACTTTGATATTCAAATTGTTCTTGTTCTGACAATGATTGTGGCTATTTACTTTGTTGATGAATATGTGTGGATGTGAAGTAGAACAAATATGCCAGGATGTTGATTCTCTGAAGAAACTCTTCTTCAATCAATATCGTAAGTATTAGATACCTAATATTGTGACAAATTCAAATAAAAGTACAGTCAGTACTCATTATACATGAAAATTGTATTTGTGTATGACAGCAGGGTAAATATCACTTCTATTGATGTATTATACACAACATATTTGAAGAAACAAGGATGTAAATATTGAGCTGAAGTTTACCTTTTAAATCAAATTTACCCTTTAAATATCATTTGGCAAATAAATGCTGAATATGGATACCGAACAATTGCTGCCTATACTACTGAGCAGCTTAATCAAAAGAGAGCTTAAAAGAATACAAATGTGAATCATTCAAAAAGTTTCAGAAGTACAAACACTCTGTCTTGATTAACGGAACTAAAAGTAAGTCCCGACTCATGATGGATTGTTATAAGGACTTGAAATACTTTACTCTTAAATAATGTTGGAATCCATGAGAAACTTTGCAATATTTTACACACATTTACTAATTTCAGTATATTTTCAAAATTTTACAGTTCTTACAGATCTGCAGTAGTCAGTTAAGCTTATGAAAAGTAAATCAAAAATTTAAGTAAAGACTTTATACAATCAAAACTAACACAGTGTTACTTCTACCAGTAATGTGTAAATTCACAAAAAAAACACATAAAACCAATACTTAAAACATAACAGAAAAAGATATTGTCAAAGTATCTTTGAAATTGACTTCCTCATTATTCACAACATGAAAAACAAATATTCTGAAAGACGTTTTATCTTCCAGACATTTCATGAAATATGTCTTCATTTCAATTTAAGTAATTGAATCTTTCAACATGTAATCATACATTTCTACCTAAACATCAATTCATATCCTGCATCACAGGAAGTATAATTTCCAAAAGTTGAATGCCGTATCCTGTTAATTCCTCTTCAATTTTTGAAAAACCTGCCAAACTTTATTCTGAAAGGGTTCCTCCAGCTGCAGTTGAGTTAATGAATTCACTGAGATGTTACAAATATCAAACATTTTTAATTTATCAATTCAAACTGACACATGTTCATTTACAAGTCATCATATATAACTTTGCAACATCTATATTCTGAAGCAGCGGGGAAGTAAATCCAGCAAATTCCTGCTCAATTATTCACTGGCTGACAAACTTTTACATAAAAGGGTTCTTCCACCTGCAGTTGAGCTTGTAAGCTTGTCAGCCCTTTTGATGATACCACATTTGCTCTTTGAATAATTCCCTGGATCTACAATAAATGTTGAAAATATATCGGAACAGTACATTGAAGTTTTACCTATAACATGCTGTCGTGATGAAATAATCAATGCATAGCAGAATGATAACATGTTGAAAAGTTTCACTATCCATATTTTGTAACATTACTATCAGAAATCATATTTCCTTGCTACTTTTTTGAAAAGAGTCGACATTTCAGTCGTACATGAGAGTAAATATTCATAAATACAACTATAAATCCAAAATTTGTGCAATCATCGAAAGGTAAAGTACTCAACCACAAAGGGAGTTGGAATACCAGATTGTATATTCATGAATATTCTGAAATAGATTGTTTACACTACATTTATCACAATTTTTTTTTTAAATTATGCATGACAAAGTCAAAGAGCAACCTTTAGTTTTAGAAATAGTCATATTTGACAGTATCTTGATCACAAATGGTGATATCCATCGTTTTTCCCAAAAAAATTTCCCCTTCCTAGAAGACCAATTTCTTTTACAGCAATTTATTACGTAATTCTTTATCCAGGGATGTGTGAGGACAGTTGACAAAAACAAGGAAAAGCGTCGTAAAGTTGTGTGAAAGGTCAAAAATAGGCTGAAAATGAATGAAAAAGCTAAAAATTTCCATATGAACATGATCAAAAACGAGGAAATCAGCTGAAAAGAGGAACTTTCTCATCCCTGATATCCATATTAACTTATTCTCAATAGGCAAACAGAAACTTTCCTTCCTAATAGAAGCAATTTTAGAGAATATATTAGCAATGTAAAATAAGCGTTTCCACATCTACCTGATTGCAATTTCCATCATTGATGTAAATAAAACTAGAATTCAATTACAGACTATCCCTGCTAATAAATCACGACATCATAAAAAATGTCTGCAAGGAGTAGCATCAAGTTTGCGAGAACCTCCGGAAGACACCGTAATCGTTGTGCCTACAACTTGTATTGTCATCTGAGTCTCATCAAGATATAACTGATGCCTCGGAGCAAACCGAACCAAGACTCCTTCCTGTGCCTCACCTTGAAATGACAGACTGCCATTTCAGTAGCACACACATTGGGCAATAGCCCCCTTGCTTGCGACGACAATGACGATCATCATGTTCACTCAAAATGCCCACTGGGCTTCTGATATTGCTTAAACTGATATTATTGACATCGCTCTCAGAAATTTTCCTGTCTCCTCTCTCCTGCTGTTTTTTTTATTTATCATCCAGCTGCCAAACTGTCAAATCTTGCTTGATACTCAGGTTCCACTTAAAGTGGTTTACTAAAATTTAAATTTCTGAATAAAATCCCACTAATGGGTCCCATCTTTTGAATCATGAAAACAAAAAATCAGTTTCATAACTTAAAAATGTTTCATTCAAACAGAATATAAAACTATATTGAAGGTCCATTTCTTTACCTCGAAGTAATTAAAACCTCACCACTTTTCTGTGAAGTTAGATATGTGCATACAAACTAAATGTGTGCTGAAAATTTCACTTGATTCTGATTATTCATTTCAAGTGTTTCAAACTTTCAGAAATCTCTATAGGCTACTTTGATGTAATTACTGCCACTCTGTCATTAGCAAATGACGCACTTTCTCATTATTTTTGAGAGCGCTTTTCAACATATATAAAGGAATCTTATCAGCTATAATTCTGAATTTTGATAGAGGTGAATTTTGGCATGAAATGTGGATTAAGAACTACTTTTAGACATTAATTAATGAAAATGTTATCCTTTCCCACTCTTAACCCCTGATCACTAAGAGCAGAGTTTTGAGATTTTCCATACATGTTGCTCTCAAATTAAAACTCTTTTTTTTCCCACAAACCTGTTCTGTCTGGAGATGATATGATATTCTATGTGCTTTTTACTTGTTTAGTTAATTTAATTACTAAACATTAATCTCATGATAATATTTACTATTTTTTATGATGAGTGGTTTAGGGCAATAAGCTTGAGCAATCCGTGTCAAAAATTACTAGTATTCCTATCACAGATGGTACATTGATGAACCAATTTATGTTTTAACACTTAGTTTTTAGTAGTTATATGTTCATTGGAATGGTGATTTTAGTGTGAAAAGACAATGTTGAAATGCACAATGTTTGGGTGAGAACATATCACAAAACCATGGAAGCAGTGTGTATCAGTTAAATCACCTAAAAGTGTCTAAAAAGACTTCACTTTTTCTGAAATTTTTACACTTCATAAAGGGCAATGACATATTAAAAAATTTCAAAGAAGTAAAAAAAAAAGGTTGACTGACAATAAATATACAAAGCTTAACGATAGTATAAGCATCAAATTTCCAATTCAGAAAAGTACTGTCACGTTACAACCATGTCTTTGAATGACGCTAAAACATCTCAAAATCCCATTGATTCCCGTCATACTCAAATCAAATTGGCATTTATCAAGATGGATACGTCATAGTAAAATATGAGACATCGGTATCAACTTCCCTGCAGCATTGAAAGCATGATGAACATGACTTTCTTAGCATGAAACATGACACAATTGCCATAAAAATTGTATTATGTTATAAAATTAAGTGCAGACAAACTGCCTGAGTGCCTTAGTTTTTCGATTTATATCCAGAAAATAAGGACAGTCAATACCTTTGGTGTATTGTTTACAAACACATTCTTTTATATATAAAATATCAAGGTCACCATCAATTCTGACTAAAAAAATACCATTCAAATAGGTAGAAAAGTATTCAAACGATTGGTTGGGTTTAGATGTGTTTTGGTATGTATTTTGCTGATATTATCATGAAGTGACAGAGCCAAACTGACAATGACATATCCTCCTGTATGGTTATTTTATATCTGATAAAGCTGGCATCACTTGTTAAAGAAAACCTTACCATTGGTGTCTGGTTCAGTTACAAAGTCATCATTTTGCAATAAAGAAAACTTTGGATTTTTTTTTTTCAAGATGCATTATTATCAAACATATGTTACAGACAAGCATTGGAAGTCAAAAAGATGCAAATTTAATTTCAATATAAACACTTCTTAGAAAATATGGTTGGTAATTTGTTTACCAAGGACAGATCCATTATGGCACATGTTTTATTAAATGCAAACCCCTTTCAAGCCATATTAAATTGTTATAATTCTGGTATTCCTTGTCTTCACTTGTCTTTCGTGGATTTGGGGCAAATATTCATAACTGAATTTTTCTGATGTTGCAATTACCACTTGTGTTCACTGTGGCCTTGCAGGTGCATTTATAAATGCTAGATATGTTTGACCCGACCTGTTTGATAGGTGGCCTATAGCTCTGCAAACAAATGAATGTATGATTGAAAGAAAAGGTATATTTATAACTCCACATCTTTCTTGACTTTGAGCTGGTAAAAGCATCCCAATATTCTAACCAAAAAACTTGGAAATGCTTTAGAAGACTAAATGTGTTTGAAATAATTACTGCATAATTGAAATCCGAGACACTTCCGCAGGGGCTATTCGATGCTTGAAAACAAAACAAACAAAAAAACCACCCCCACCACCAACAACCAACCAACAAACAGGTAAAAGTGGTACCTTTTTTAAAACCAGCAATGTGCTTGTGTACATTGATTAGGGTG
Organism: Ophiothrix spiculata; assembly: GCA_000969725.1. Classification (NCBI taxonomy): domain Eukaryota; kingdom Metazoa; phylum Echinodermata; class Ophiuroidea; order Amphilepidida; family Ophiotrichidae; genus Ophiothrix; species Ophiothrix spiculata. Next base: position 15,942 of record JXSR01S075313.1, on the reverse strand, counting down.
TCAAAAAAGTAGAAAAATGTGAGTTTTTATAATTCTTAAATACTGAAAAGTTGATTAAACTTCATGACTTCGTTCTATTTTAGTTTACCGACATTTAATTTCAAAGCTATTCTTTTTTAATTTAGCACATGTTTGACAGATCTGTTTCGTAAGGGCCAAGGAGACCCTCACTCATCAGAAACAAAATGAACTTGATACAAATACAAAACATATTCCTATACCATAAAAAACAATTACATTAGCATATGAATAGTCAATTGGTCACATGGTGATTGATCCAATGTAGGAGATAGCACAATTAAGACATGTGATTCTTATAAATATCTCGGTGTTTATTTCTCAAATAATATTTTGGATCATACACACATTTCCGAAATTATCAAAAAAGGTAATAGACTTATTGGATATATTAAATCAATTTTAGATAGGCAAGATGACTTCAATAGAGTCTATTATGGAGACATTCTCTGGCGCACTGTGGCCCTTCCTTATCATTAAGATATGTAATACTTACATTATCCAGAGATCAAAATTGAATACCCAATTTAAAGGAAATTCAAAGTCCAACAATTCACCATTGCAACATGTAACTACATCTTAATAATATCAAATTCAATGTCAAATATGTTACTAAGAATTGGATAGGGACAGAAATGCTTCTTGATGATTTCCAAAGCATAATAACTTTGAATACAAGTCCAACCCCTCTCTACTAGAAATCATTCTGTTTTGAATAACATAATGTTACATGGTACATCCATTTATCATTCATTTCCTGTTTATAAAAATCTTTATCTTTATAAGAAAACATTACAATTATGAATATTGTCATGACTAAATAGGTCACACTTCCTTCATATTCAGACAAAGTCACTGCATTCAATCTATAATTAAGCTACATTTCCCTCAGTATTTGCTATCCTATTATTCAATCTTTCACCACACAACTTAACAAAGAGTTTGCTTGATACCGCCAATTGAGAATCACTGATGTAACTGATCTTAGCCAGTGTTTCCCAACTAGCTTTTGACATTTCCTGAAAAGTTTATTTCCATGTACTTTTGTACAGGATACTTTAAGCATCGTTTCCTGAATTCAATGAATTTCCCGACAACTTGGATCTCATGAGTATCATCACCAATCAGAAGCAAGATTTCCTATGTGTGATGTACCACGTGTATCAAAAAAAAATTGTGCACGGATTAAAACTGATCTTGACCTTGATAAAAGCACCAAATCATAAATTTCTTGTTATTGTAGTAAAGCAGATTTAATCAGCTTTCAAATGCAGAAAAATGATAGAAATCGGATGAAAAATAAAACCAATTTTGTAAGTACGTCTCTTTTTCTTCCATTCCAATGGGATTTATACAGTTAAGCAAGATATTACATATCACAATAACGGGTTATGGCTTTATGATCTGAAAGAGACATACTCACAAAAATTGTCATATCTTTTTAATTTTTCATCCGATTTCTATCATTTTTTCTGCATTTGAAAGCTTATTAAATCTGCTTTACTACAATGTATGAATCGGTGCTTTTATCAAGGTCAAAATCAGTTTTAATCCGTGCACAATTTTTTTGATACACGTGGTATATAACATCATATTGTTCAAAGACTTTGATATGAGAACCAAAATTTTGGCACATTTAAGCAAATTTGTCTACAGATCATAAAATATTACAGAATTACATTTTCTTTCTGTTGCTGCTGTTAAAATATTGATAACACCCGGATACCACATGCTTCCCCTAAAGTCAAATAGACTCACTATTATAGATGCAACATTGCTTAACCACACTTTCAAGATTTTATTTCTGAGTAAAGATTGACTGCATATCAATTCAAATTTAATCAGCACGCTTTTTATTTTTGATTCAGCAGTGTTTATGAATCAAAGTTTGTGTTGGAATATGTGTTGCTGAATAAGGTGGAATGCAAACAGATCATATCAAATTAATCAAAAACAAATGCTTCTTAGATGATATTCTATTGTTTATCCTAAAAACCTTTAAAAATGAATTAAGAGTATTTAATCTTTTAGTATGTTGTTTGATTTTTTTCTTAATTTTCTGAAAAATGACCATCTTTGATGACCCATTTCTTTCCTTTTCTTTCTTTCTTTTTTGTGTGTGCATTTTTCAAGAAATAAAAAAAATCCCAACTTTGAGTTGACCCTTCTTGGACATTTGTTTCTAGATTCCAAAAAGCATACAATTTCAAAACAAAAAACAGTTAGGTTTTGACAGACAGTTTGTAGGCAAAAATCGTGGTTTCTGGCACTTTTTGCCAAGAGTGACAATTTTGGTAAATAACCGACATCACCATCATGTTCGGTAAAAAAAATTTGCTCCTAGAATTGCATACTTTTACATGGTTTATACAAATTAGTTAGAGAGTTAGAGTACAAAAACAGTTTATGCCAGTTATGGGTCTACCCCAGAATTAATTAGGGAAAACAAAGAAAAACATAAAACCATAAAGGGTCAACCATCAATCAGGACGGTACATTCTCATATCTTATCAGGAAAAAGTATTAACTTATTCATACAGCTAACCCTCCTCTCCAGTTATGAAACAAAAAAGAGAATGTCCGCAAACTCTCTCAGTTACACAGACACTGTTAAAATATTGATAACACCCTGATACCATATGCCTTCCCTGAAGCTAAATTGACAAGGTGTGCTTGCATTTTAGATGCAGCATTACTTCACTGTGTGGTTTTCGACTTGTTTCATTCAAAGATTGAATTTCTGAGTAAATATTGACTGCGCTTCTGTTGGAAAATGATTTTCATTAGTGTGTTAAATATGCGCTCATATACAAACAAATTCTTTCATAAAATGATTATCAATTCAGGTAATATTTGAATTAATATAAATGAATAAGGTAGAATGCAAACAGATCATATCAAATTAATCAAAAACAAATGTTTCTTAGATGATACTCTATTGTTTATCTTAAAAACTAAAAAAATTGACCTATGAGCATTTAATCTTTTAGTATGTTGTTTGATTTATTTTGATTGTGTGAAAAAATGACCTTTTTTGATGACCTATTTCTTTCCTTTTCTTTCTTTTTTTTTCTTTGTGCATTTTTCAAGGAATAAAAAAATCACAACTCTGAGTTAACCTTTCTTGGACATTTGTTTCTAGATTCCAAAAAGCATACAATTTCAAATAAAAAAATAGTTAGGTTTTGACAGACATTTTGCAGGCAAAAACATGATTTCTTGCACTTTTTGCCAAGAATGACTATTTTGGTAAATCACCGACATCACCATCATGTTCGGTAGAAAAATTTGCTCCTAGAATTGCATACTTTTACATGGTTTATACAATAAGTTAGAGAGTTAAGAGTACAAAAACAGTTTATGCCAGTTGTGGGTCTACCCTAGCCTTAATTACGGAAAACAAAGAAAAACATAAAACCTTAAAGTGTCAACCATCAATCAGGATGGTACATTCTCATATCATATCAGGAAAAAGTATTAACTTATTCATACAGCTAACCCTCCTCTCCAGTTATGAAACAAAAAAGAGAATGTCCGCAAATTTTCTCAGTATCACACAGACACTGTTAAAATATTGATAACGCCCTGACACCATATGCCTCCCCTGAAGCTAAATTGACAAGGTGTGCTTGCATTTTAGATGCAACATTACTTCAATGTGCGGTTTTCGACTTGTTTCATTCCAAGATTGAATTTCTGAGTAAATATTGACTGCGCTTCTGTTGGAAAATGGTTTTCATTAGTGTGTTAAATATGCGCTCATATACAAACAAATTCTTTGATAAATGTTATCAATTCAGGTAATGTTTGAATGGATATAAACGAATACATATTCAATAGAGCCGAATAAAAATAAATCATTTGAAAACCACCATTTTCAGGCAATTTTCATTAAAAAAAATTATGTGCAAAGGAAGCACTTTTGTCAGAACATATTCCCATGTGGAATTGGCTGTTTGTTTGTGATGATCACATATAAGAAGTTGATAAGCATATATATTGGATTGTTTCAAAGCAAACAAACATCAAGAGTGTCTTTATTTCCAAAAGTTATGTTAAATAAGACCAATTGACTACAGAAAAATAACTCAATTGGTTTTGCACTTGGGGTTTAAGGGAAATAAAGTGAACAAATCTTCGAGGACAGTTTGAGCTGTGAAAGCAAATAGTTCCATAATTTTGCTCGAAGTGAAGGATCTTGGGAACTTAATTCCAAACAAAGATCTATGAAATTTTCTAAAAATGCTTGTGAACTAGAGACTGTGTTTGAATGTGGGAGCATACTGGGTACCAGGAAAGGTCTTGAGGACCACAAATCCCTGTATCCTCTTTTTGTCAGCATCCCCCATAAGAATCCTACTTGTTCATCGTTGACTAAATCCTATCAAGAGTCTGTAATCTAGTTGATAAAAGAATTCATTATTTCGGTACTAAGTTTTTATACATTTTATAAATCAAACAAAAGTTACAAATGCAGATGAACAAGTTTCTTGCAAGAAAAGTGATTATGCCTTCATCAGAATCATCAAATGGAAAACTAGATAGATAAGTATTTCATCTTTTATCTTAGCCACTAAACATTGGTAGATACTACGCATTTTCTAAAATCAATATACTGACAGTTTAAAGCTGCAGGTGGACCAGTTTCTTGCCATTTGATCACTTCTTCATCAGAAACATCAGGTCGATAACTAGCCTGTAATTTTACTAATGAAAATTTCATCATCTATCTTAACTATTATGCACTGGTAGAAATTATGCATTTTAGAAAATCTTTGCAATTTTTAACTCTGCAGGTGGATGGGTTTAATGCCATTTGATCACATCTTCAACAAAAGCATTGAGTGGAAACTAGTCCATAATTTTGCTGGTGAAAATTTAAGTATCTACCTTTCACCCAGGTCACATCACCGCAAGAAGCCACAACGCCGCAATGCCAGTATGACAACGGTATTACAACGGTGAATGCTTGCGATGCCCGGTCTAACACAGGTGGTTACGGACCATAGCTGAAGACATGGTATACAAGTCGTAAGGTTTTAACTCGGAATTAAATTCTTGGGGCATGCTTTCGGCGTCTCTATGGCTCACTGACACCATTCGGCCAATCGGCGTCTGCTGAATTGACGCCATAAACACATTGTCACCTCACCGCAGGGTTATGTGACCAGGGTTTTAGCAACTAAACTCTTGTAAAAATTATGTATTTAATCTATTAAAAGTTTTAAAGTTGCAGGTAGAAAGGTTTCTTGCCATTTGAAGTTATATGTTCATTTGACTTTATCTGAAACATCAAGTGGATGGCCATAGATAAAAGAATGGTAACAGCTTTCAACTTGTCAACATAGTGCTCACAGAAGGTCAAAGACAGAAAATGCCCTGAGCCAAGTCTGCACTATTAAAATGTGCTGGGAAAGAAGGAACGAGTTGAGTAGTTTCACATATATGTTAAAAAATAGAGATAGACAACTGTCAATGGAGAGACCTAAACTTGTAAGAAAAGTAGTGATGAAAAATAAAAATTTCGTTTGACCGAAGAATCTGGCACAACATTAGCTGAACAAACAGATACAAAAAGAAGTTAAAAAAACCCAACCAGATGCTAAAAAAAAGGTAAAAATTAATTTAAAATATATAAGGGCTGGAAATAGAAGCATTTACCATAATAAGTTCCATTTAACAATATGTGTAAATCAAATTATTAAATCAATCTGAATATTTATTAGATAGAATATTGTTAATAACTGTAAAGACAAAGTGCAAATATTCAGACCGTCAAAACAAAAAATTCAATTGAAATCAGAATTTCAAATTGCACAACACTCTTCCTAAATATCAGTGAAGCATCATTCACATTTAACACTATAACACAAATGACATTTTCTCCCTAAACACAAATAAATCTCCCCAATCTATATTTCATCAGCCTTGTGAGAGCTAAGTCATGTCGGCGCTAGATGCCACAGGTACATATTTGCACAAAAACTCTCAGAAAACAAGTCAAGAATTGCCGTAAAACCTCCTCCACCATCAACAACCTGATGTCACTGTCTGTAACTGCTCTTATGGTGATATCAATGACTCGTATAGACATCCTTAATAGGTATCTATTTTCTCAACGGAGTACATACACTGCCGTATAGATCCTTCGCAAACACAAATGTGCATTTTTGCCTCGATCCTTCATTTGGCTTCAATTTAGTTCTTTTAAGACATCAATATGAAATTGAATTCAATTGGGTATTGATCTTTCCTCATTTCTGGAAACCTTTTAACTTTAAAGTGCAGACGGATATGGTTGACATGTGGCCATGGTGGTGTTAAATTACTCCTCTTATTATGGCTGAAAAAAGATGGATGTATCATGGGCTTGACCACCTGCAATGGACAGGTCATCATTTACTCTCATTATCACTGATTGGGCGATTTATACAAGCATATCAGAAAAGCTTTGATGCTTATTATAGACATTCTTAGGTCAGAAAGTAAGTAATGGGGACCAAGGTATCTCAGCTAAGTTTTGTATGGCGGCTCAACATAACATAACACTCATTATGTTTACCACCGCATAAATATTAACAGCATCCGATTTTAGCATTACAAGCTTAAAACGTCTTTG
>JXSR01S075310.1:12528-26030 GCA_000969725.1 Ophiothrix spiculata | reverse complement strand
AAGGGTGATTAAAGTGTTTCATGTTGATGGGAAGATTACAACAGCTAAGTGAACATGAATGGACATATTGAATTTTAACTAAAGGTCGTTAACCTTTATCTGCACAATTCACGCATGTAAATTGAGTACAATTCTAGTACATAAATGGAAAAATATACGTGCATGTAAGCTGAAGTTTTTGGATTGATAAAATATGATAAATAAAATGTACACTGTGCTGAGATACGGTAAGCAAACCTGGGCACATACCTTCGCTGTTTTATGCAGTGGTACAACATTTCTCCAACTGACGATCCAACAAAATTCAAATATTCCTGCTTGTAAGCTTAAGTTTTTGGAATGATAAAATATGATAAATAAAATGTACACTGTGCTGAGATAAGGTAAGCAAACCTGGGCACATACCTTCGCTGTTTTATGCAGTGGTACAACATTTCTCCAACTGACGATCCAACAAAATTCAAATATTCCTGCTATAAGCTTCTAATCACTATTTAGTACTACACAACTGCCATGCTGATCATTTGTGATATCATGACTTTCCATATTAGTGATGCACCGATAAGCCTTTTTTAACCGATACCGATAACCAATTATATAATGAAAGTATCGGCCGATACCGATACCGATACAGATAATTATTTCACGTTGTGAATGGTCTTGAAAACGAACCATGCACTAACACATCAATGCATTTTGCTTAATACAATGATTTTATGAACAGTTAATTGAAATATTGTTTGTGATGGTGTAAATACTTGCAATAAAATGTGAGTTTTTACATTGTAAAATCTAAATTTGGTTTTTATGCCTTATATTCTATTTATATTTCTGACACATTTGCATTACAATATATATAGTTTGTATAGTAAGTAGGACTAATATTAAGTGCTTGTGAGTGCTTTTGACCTACGCGAATGCGATATAGTATGTCATTTGATTATGAATAACATACAAGTGCTAAAAGTGTGTATCCCATTTATTCATAAAACCATATCAGGTTTAAAGGAAACATGTTTTTCTCTGTTTTTTTTTTTTGCATAATATGCTTGGATTAACTAGTCGTTTACTAAAACTAATTATCGGTTGATATTATCGGTAATTCGGTGTTTTTTACTGATACCGATTCAGAACCGATAAGGCAAATATCGGTCCCGATATACGGTTACCGATATATCGATGCAACCCTATTCCATATAGCATAAATGTGTATTTACAAGGGAAGAACTGGTCATTAAAAATAAATTGTCATATTGAATTTCCACTCAAGGTCGATCTGCACAATTCAAGCATACAAAACGAGTTCCATTAAAGTACATTTCGAGTACAAAATTGAAAAATCTGCTTCAAAACTAGAAAAAAATTCTAAGTTTGAAAAAAGTACTTCTTGAGTACATCGCCAAAAAGCGAAATAAATACTAAGTTCAAAAATAGTACATTTATAGTACTTTTTAAATGTTGAAATATTTCGAAGTTCAAATATAGCACATTTTCAGTACATTTCTCAAATGGTAAAAATCTAAGTTCAAAAATAGTACAAATTTAGTACATTTCTAGTACAGATCATTATGAAAAAAGTACTTTTCGAGTACATCAAAAATGTACTAGAAAAGTACTTTTTCTGATATAAGTACAATTATAGTACATTTTGAGTACACCTCAACTGTAGGGGACGGTGGGGTGAGTTGGCCCCCATTTTGTTTGAACGCCCATGTATTGGAGAGGTTAAGGTCTAGAAAATGTTCCTGTTAACACAAGATAGATATATACCCAAGCTATGTTTAATTTAAATACTAAGACTCTGCGGCTTATCGTATTTGAATACTTGAAAAAATAAAAAGGGCGTCAACAGGGTGGGGTGAGTTGGCCCTCGGGGCGAGTTCGGCACACCCAGTGGGGTGAGTTGGCCCCATTTACAAAAAAAGAGTCGTACTCATTTTACCGTGACACATTTCATACATTATGTTTCTTTAAGTGAAGCATGGGAATGTTTTGCACACAAAAATGTCTTTTTGAGATGAAATGCCATAATACATTAATACAATATCGATCTTTTAAAAAGATACGTTGTGACCTACAGTGCTAACTGCATGCAATATATGCAATATAGGACTACCAGTTTCATTTAAGACTCCTTGCGTCTTGTTATACGCATCTATTTACTTGTTTAGAATTAAAATCGTGTTAAAACGACATAAATGTTATTGTGCTAGAGTCTGAGTAGGTCATCATACCATCCTTGGCAAATTCGCCATAGGGCCAACTTACCCCATGTGGTAGGGGGCCAACCCACCCCGTAGTGCCAGTTTTGACTTAACCTCGTGGTATACCATCAAAACAATGGATAAAGTGGATTTGATCCCATGACATGTTAGACATGTACCATAGCTCGTGATCGATAATAATAACTTGCACCAGCGAAGTAATATCTTCACACTAGTACAAAATTACGTTTGCTAAAAAAGTTTCCTTAGGTAACTCAAAAACTCGTTTTACTGATAACTCACACAAAGAGATGAGCTGGGTTTTGAAAATGTTATGGTAAATTTGATGCATTATATATGACCAAAAATCACCAGTAACATTATTCTCCCTAGGTCACGTGAGCAGAAACTCGTGGTGGGCCAACTCACCCCGAGGGCCAAGTCACCCCACCCTCCCCTACTCAAATTTTACTAGGGTTGTCACAAACTTTATAAGATTACTTTTGCCAAAAAACAAATGTTATACAACTATTAAAACGATTTTTACATACAAAAAATACAAGGTAAAGCTTTGACATATGTGAAAAATATTTTGTCTTTCAGCTCGAAACTTCAATTTGGAGTTGACCGAAGTTATGTTCAGGGAGGTAAGAACGCATATGTTTGCGTTTTTTAGTCTTTTTGTGTCTACGAAGCTATGTTGCACTGTCATACCAAAGTATTCTTTGGTCATACTGTAGATAACATTGTTTTGTTTCACATTAATATCTTCCATGCACACACATCCGTAGATTACAGACTAGCTTTGTCTGATCTGTACCCACTCCCCCCCCCCCCCCCCCCCCCCCCCCCCGGGGGGGGGGGGGGGGGGGTTGAAGAAAAAAGTGGTACGCGTGCTTGTCTGAAAAAAAACGACGAAAGGATCGGATTTTGCCCCATTGGCGGTCCCGTTGCCTTTAGAAAAAAGGGGTAACTTTCGACATTAAGGGTGGCCTTTTTCCGGTATCTTTAGGGTCACTTTTTCGCCAGCTATTCTAAAATTCGAAGAAATAACAACAAAAAAGGCTTCCAATGTATAATTATTCATGTTTTTAAATTAGTGCGTTTTTATTCCGTTAAGGGTCCATTTCAATGTGTTATGCCATCTATGGGTCAAATGTCAATAAAACGACATTTAGAGGTCAGTTTTAATATATTACAACATCTCGACATTTAGGGGACCGGTATGATTTTGAATATTTTACGACATTACTGGTTAGAATTTGCTGTACATGATTCCGACATTAGTGTTCGATTTTGAGGTGCTCTGACGAGCATCACGGACGAGCATGCGTACTACTTTCTTCTTCGAGCGCCCCGGGATCAGGGGCCGTATTCATAAAGCACACTTAGCTTAAGGGCAACTCTTGCACTTCATTCTTAAGAGTTCCTCTTAACTAAGGGAAACACTTAAGTGCATAAAATTCATGCACTTAAGTCATTTATGAATTTAATACACTTAAGTGTTTCCCTTAGTAAAGGGGAACTCTTAAGAATTAAGTGCAAGAGTTGCCCTTAGGCTAAGTGTGCTTTATGAATACGGCCCCTGTACCTGTTCATTCTTTCAAAATCGTTTAAATGAATGGATACAAAACGTGAAAGCACTGCAGATTAACTCTTGAACAAACTCCCTGTCTCCATTTATCATTGTTTTGATTATACAGTATCAAACTCTATAATGTGCACTTTACTTTGGAAACAATTGTTCGCTCCTATATGTGTACCGGCGCGGCAAAAGGGTCCAGTTGTCGACTCCTTAACTCTTGAACAAACTCCCTGTCTCCATTTATCATTGTTTTGATTATACAGTATCAAACTCTATAATGTGCACTTTACTTTGGAAACAATTGTTCGCTCCTATATGTTTAATTATTTATAACAATGATAGGAACATTGGTTCTTAAAACATCGGTGTTTCACTTTATGTCGAATTTTTAAGTTTGTAGACGCTTAAAGCAATACTATACGATTTTGATCAAAAATGATTTATAGTAAAAACATCATAAAATGAAGGAATGTTTATTTTGCCAAAAAAATTTTTTTCCACAGAAAAATGCAGAAAAAGGACATGCATGCTTTCCTATACTATACCCGAATTTAATTCAACAAATGGCCATAGCAGAAAAAGTAAATATATTTGGGGCAAATCGTCTGGAGGGTATTTATATCTACCAAAAACAAACCCAATAAGCCCACAAAATCAAAAGTCATGATTGGGTGACAAGGGGCGATGTATTTTTAACACTTTATAGTATTGCTTTAATTTTCGGTGTATCACATTGTCTAACCTAATCTTAATTAATTATTTTTTTCGACATCGAAGGATAATGACTGGAGAAAAAGTATGCAAAGCGACAGCATTGATACTGACTGGAAAATGCCTGAGGTATAGTATGTGTAGTGTCTACATCTGAATGGGTGGGTGCAATTATAGTGCTAATCCTCCAAGGATAATGCTCCTTTATTATCAACAGAAAAAAAAATTCACACGCATTTAGTTAGTTCAAATGTTCTGTTCTTGCATAACAATGCTTTTTGTAATCCGTAGTAAAATATTTTGTTAACCCATTACTTATTATATTCACTGGAGTCAATAAGTATAGATAATCCCCACTTGAGAAATTACAATCCGTAACAATCCTTTTGTGTTTGCACGAGCAAAAGCACAACTAAGACGCCTAGAGATCTTTGCTTTCGTTGAAGACAATAACCTATACTTTGATTGATTGACAGGCTTCTTTTCTGCGGTAAAATTAATTCAATACTTCTTTTGTCATTTACGATTTAGTTTACAAAATCCTTTGACCTTTAATGTGATAACTTACGACAAACTTGAACAGGCTAATTGTATTGAAAAAACTCTAAATTTTCAAGCTCCCGTTCTCAATTTGCATAAGGATTCAAAGTCGGCCTTTTCAGCAGGTCACGTTTAAAAAAAACATATCGCGACTTGGATTCTAGAATTCGCGTTTTGAGGTCATTAACAGGGTCATTACGGCTAGACTGAACCATCCATAAGAAGTGACGCTTACTGATTATTTCTGTCGAAGACCTCACACCCATTTAGTTCAAGAGGTCGCCGCATTTCATACCAGAACAAACAAGTGAGTTGCGCAGTTTTACATAAATACATCAATTATTAACATGATTAATGCTTGATCAGGTATGACATTCAGTGTGAAGTTAATGGAAGAATTCTGGTCGTGCACTTGTCCATACGAAGCATTTTATTAGCCCTTTTTGAATTTAAAATTGATTTGACACGCCCAAAGGTTCTTTTATTATATGGTTTAGGGTCTCTTTTTCCATTTATACCAAAATAGCAAAATCGGCCTTTATGACGTCATAAAGTACCTCCGGCCTACACAAATGATAATTTGTGCCCACCATTTCAAAATTTTGCTGCAAAAGTTCATATCGGATTCTAAATGTAAAGGAAATGATAATTCTAACTTGTCTTGTAAGTTAAAACATCGTAGCATTCCAAATGCATCGGAAATATATCGCAGACGCATCTGGAGCCATAGCATATGAATACAAATGTTTTTGATTGTAGGTACTTCAGAAATATTGGGGTGGTGGTATCGTTGGGGATGATAGGGACGGAAGGCCAGTATTTCTAGACCCAAATGGGAACAGGGATATCAAAGGTAAAAAACATCTACAAGAAGAAGGAGGAGGAGGGGAAGGAGGAGGTGGAGGAGGGGAGAAGAAGAAGAAGAAGAAGAAGAAGAAGAAGAAGAAGAAGAAGAAGAAGAAGAAGAAGAAGAAGAACGAGAAGAAGAAGAAGAACGAGAAGAAGAAGAAGAACGAGGGGGAAGAAGAAGAACGAGGGGGAGAAGGAGAAAGAGGAGGAGGAGGAGGACTAATTAGAATACGTATATAGCATTACGTTTTATTCCTAATGTGCAATACCCCTTTAACCCAATACCATGCTTAAAACGTACACATGTTTGATATAGCAAAAGCTGCCTTATGCTATGCAAAAGAATTTGTCGTCTGCTAATTTGTGTAGGATTTTTCCAAGCGAAAAGTAAATAACTTGCAATACATTTGCAGATGCATATACTGCGTTTTTACTTTGTTGGGAAGCGTTTTTAATGGTGTTAGTCCACAACTCACAAACGCACAACACATGCACGATATAATTGGTAAGCTTAATCCATCAAAAATACTACAACAATCGCAAAAGTACAAGCAGCCATGTTTTCGCCTTTTGTTCAGCACGATTAACCTCATCTAAGATATTCCCAGCTTTGGTGAATCAGGAATAGTAGTTGCGAAGCGAAACCAGATTTTTTTTTTATTTAGCGGCCATTTTGTAAATATGAACGTACTAGACCAGTTTCATATGTCCCATAATGCATCTTGAAAGTACCGCAAATACGGACTTTTCTGCGAGAACGACTATATATTTCTACGTTCTGCGCATGATATCATACGCGCAGAAGGTAATAATATGGTCAACTGAGCGTTTACGGTACTCTCAAGATGTATTATGGGACATACGGAAGTGGTCTCTTGACATGACGATTCTGATTGGATTAAATCTCAGATATGACGTCATCTCAAGCATGCCATATGCGTTTGTGAGTGGTGGAGTACCACAGTGCTAGTGGTCCTTTTACAGTACCTAAGCAACACTAAACGAGTTGACATGATCCCATATTCATGACACACCGCATACTCTAGTTGACTGCTAACTCTTTGTCAAATTTTGACAGATAGATAAAGAGTATACACTGAAAACATTACTAGTAATTAGTCAAAAAACACGTTTTATTTGACGAATTAAAAATTAGTCATGCAGATTTTTAATAATTCATGAAAAAATGCTGAAAATATCTTTGAAATGTTAAAAAACGACAATTGTTAAGTATTTAAAAATTGTTTCCATCTTTAAATATTCAATTTGTAATTTGGTAATTATTAGTTAATTAATGAATAAATAATAACATGAGTAAGTAGCGAATAGCGAATTAGCGAATATGTTGTTAATTTGTCAATTCTGGTGCATGACTACTGGATGACGAATTAAATGACTAATTTCTGATAGATATTCACCCTTAATTAATTAGTTACGATGACAAACCATGAATTATATTAGTCATTTTGAGTAAATTCAGTTCGTCAAGCACTGCAATTATTGAATAATTAAAGACACATTTGATATTCACTAATTAGTCATGTAATTAATCATTTTTCAATTAACTTATAATTAACTGATTACAAATTGAATATTTAAAATGAACACTATTTTGTAAATACTAACAATTGTTTTTTAATATTTCCCACACATTTTTAGCACCCTTTCCCCTAAATATAAACAAAATCACTCTGCATGACTAATTTATAATTCGTCGAATAAGACATTTTTTGACTAATTAATGTTGTCAGTGTAGCAGCCACCTATAGAGTTAGCGAAGTTTCTAAAATATGGGCCCTGGATAAGTATGATTAGGGTCAAATTATAGTTCTTTTTGAGCTACCAAATATTTTGTGTAACAAGTCTTTGTTATCTTATAATCTAGTAATTTAATTCCAATGCATCTTCTAATCAATAACGGATAATTGGTGTTGTAAATCACCAAACATTTTCACCATTTTCATACTCCTCCATGTGGTAGCATTGATTTTTTCATCACCAAGCCTCCGTTATTAATAGAAAATACATTGGAACTATATATCAGATTATAAGATAACAAAGAGTTATTGCACCAAGTATTTGGTAGCTCAAAAGAACTATGTTTTGACCCTTAGTGTAGCACAGCTACTATTTCGCACTTTTCTACTTATTAACATGTATAGGATTAATGCATTCAGCTACTCAGAGGGACATTATGAAATTATACATTAAATGGTGCGAGATATATGAACAAAGAATAAAGGACAATTCTAAAAAGGTAATGATTTAGATGTTGATTTACTAATCTTCTTGTTATACTTTACTGTGTTCAAAATATTGTTATAATAAAGTAAAGCAGTAAAGTGGGCATAACATTCTGAGAGGGGAGCGTGGCCGAGCGGTTAGAGCACGGGTCTCGTAATAGTAATATAAGATTGTGGGTTCGAGCACCGGGCCGGCCGGTTTTCATCTTTTTGTTTCCTTGGGTAGAAAACTTTACTCTACTTGCTCCGTGGTTCGGAAATCACGTAAAGCCGTTGGTCCCCTGTGCGAATAGACTTTTTCATTGGGTATGCATGTCATGCAAGTACAGTGTATCATTGAATGATAACAAAAATAGATATAAAATACTATGCCATTGCTGTCATTAATTAACAAGCGTCCATCAATAAGTAAACAAGAAATAGAAAGATTACCGATCGCGATGATTACAATTCAATTAGTCATATCATATTTTTGGGAAAAAAATAGTCCTTGCCGGGCGGACTCTTGAATCCGCCTTTTTGGCAAATAGTCTAACCACAGAGCCATTTGGCCTCACATGTCTGGAGATCGCATGACGTTCTTTAAGGTGTCATTTTATTTCTTAAGATATGATCTTTTCAATATTTAAGAAAGTGAAAATGTCAAGAGGTTGCATTTACGGCTGTTTTGGGACGAACGGTCAAATATAACAATCATGTTCATTCATTTCAGTTAGGCAAGGACATTGACGGTGTTGTCATTGTCGTTGATATGGAAGGAATGAATGAAGAACAAGGACTCTGGAAACCAGGAATTGACTTCGGAAAGCAGGTAACATCGGAAATAATTTTAATTTAAATTATATCTAATAATATATATATATATATATTTAACGTCATGTCTCAAATGCTAGAGATATTCGATGGTAGGTTATATTGCTCAATTGCTTTTTCTTTAATATTTGTAAATATCCTAATAAACTAAAATTAAATTTATGACATCTATTCTCAAGTTTCGTTTTGTACGATTTGCAAATCTAGAAACAACGATAATGTCGACATTTTGCTCAAAGTTTTCGACAGAAGTCCATTTTGCATCTTATTCTCTTGAAAAGTACGAATAGCGCATGTCCGTGTGTCGGTATATTTGATCAAACCAGAATCGTTGTCTCAAATGATGTTCCTGATTCACAAATTTCACCTTCCTGTTGTACCTGCTTAACTTTCCTCAGGTAGGTGTAAAATATTCATAAACTGGAAGATCTTCAAACAAAGCTAGTACATGAGGAAAGTTAGAACAAGCCTTGTTCCCTCGGACCCAGCAGCGGCGCGAAGCGCCGTCGCGGTGCGAAGCACCGCAACGAGGCTCGCGGCGGGCGCGAAGCGCGCGTAATCACTAGCTGTTTGTCAGGTGATGTTGGTCAGAGTTCCTGGTCAGAGCTAGAGGGGGTTGGTCACAAGGCACTAAACTAGTGCTAGAGGAAAGTGCTTATTATTGACATTTTCACAAATTTGCATTATTGGCTCTGCATGGTGGTTGAAGACTTGGTAAAGATAATTGAATCGTTTGCAACACCCTTGAACTTTAACCGAGGTTACATTCAATTGATCCTTCCCATATACTTATTAAGCGGTAGATATACTTCGTCGTTTTTGTAGTTTGTAGACATTATCATTTAGAATTTTTTCTCATGGTCATTGGTTTTTAAGAATGGTGTAAACTTTTATTCTGAATGAACATTTTCGCATGTACAATTTCACCGTTGTGTAAGCCATAACCATTATTGCAAGAAGAAATTAACTTACCATGAATAGATCTAGGCCGTAGAATCAATATCAAACATTATACTACCCATCAGTAAGCAACTTGAAAATGTGCAATGGAGTGGAAAATAGGTATCTATTTAATACATTCTTCCTAATGTGAAAATTTAGAATGAAAATTCTCATTCAGAATTAACAGTTTACTCCATTCTTAAAAAAACAATCACCATGAGAAAAATTCTGAATGAAAATGACTACATCTATCCTATGCTTTTTATTATAGGTTCTCAGTATGTTTCAACTACATTACCCTGAACTGATGCAGAAGCTAATTATCATCAATTGTCCTAAAATATTTTATCTCTTGTGGGCAGCAGTGAAACCATTTATTCGTGAAGAAACAAGACGAAAGATGAGTATTCTTGGAAGTAAGTGAAAATACAAAAAAGTTTTGTTATGAAATTCTGAATTAACATGTACACCAAACACCTCTTCATTAGATTCTGACCTTGAGTTTTTCATAAACTCTACTTCAAAAGGTAAAAAATTAAAATTATAGTCCTTTTAATCCAACGAGTAAAAAATTATACAAAAGATCCTCAGAATACCTTAAATCTGCACTTTTACCAGCAGTTCCTACATTTTACATCAACTTTTAAAGTAATGTTTTAAAAGCAAAGCTTCCACAGGTCGTGGTACATTCACTAAAAGCAGGTGTGTAATCTACCATAGCGTCACTATAAACTTTCACTTTTTTCTTTATATATTTATTCCCTGCGCTTTCTGGTGGTTGGGAAAAAGTTACAAAGACTCTGCACTAGACCCCTATTACTGCCTTACATTATTACAAAGCATCAAGCATATCAGACCCGTAGCCAGGAATTTTTCAACGGGGGTGCGGATTTTCACCCACCCATCCAAACCCAAAATTCAAAGAGGCATACCAATCACAGCTTGGGCTGCCCCGGACTCTGAACCAAGACCAACCCACCCAACCTGCCCACCCCTCACAACATAGAACCAAGACAACAAAAACTAAACAACGACAAAAAAAAAGCACAAAACAAGGCAACAGACACATTTCTTCCATGGCTAGGGCATCAAGATCAAACAGACCCAAGATTGGAGCACAATGAAAAAATAAAATAGAAATAAATGAATAAATAAATAGAAAAAAAAATAGAAAGAATTAATAAGGGGAAAAAGAATGATAATAATTTTTCCCTTGTTTTCAGCAATCTTATATTCAGTGTTGAATTTAACCTTAACCTTGTATGCTTGAAAATTAGAGGCAACTTTTTGAAATTTTCATCTATGTATATAGAATTTAAACATAAAAAAAGAAAATTAATGGCATTTTTGTATTCAGAATCTTCACTATTTAAACCAAACATTTTTGGACCATTTTGAACCCGAAAGTGTATCATCCGAAAACGATTTTAGACGATTTTGCATCCTGTTGAAATGAACGTACACAAAGGTAAAAACGTTGTAAAAATCTGACAGGCTATGCAACCTACAAGCAGTGACATCTGGTATTAAACAGATATCCCTCTTTTAATCATTGAATTAGAAGAAGCACAATATAACCATCCAGTTTTACATTTTGACCAGTATTTTGATTTTGGAAACAAAATTCATTTGTATATATCAGTTCGGCGGAACTCACAATTCGGATACGTATCCGAATTCGGATACTCCGTATCACAATTCTGATACCCGTATCCGAATTCGGATTAAAAACAGCTGAAACGGGATATCAGCTGAAATGAATATTCAGCTTCGCCGCGTATCAAACCGGTATGTATAAAAGTCAATAACATTATCATCATTTGTCATCTAAATTGTAATAAAGCATTGGCCAAATTATTTTGCCTTCTGTGATAAGACGCTATCATGACATGTTTCGAAGCTGTTCTTCTAGAATTGCACAGATGAAAATAATATTTCCACAGATACATTTATCATAAATACAACAAAGATGTTCTACACGTATTTGCCAGCTTGTTTGTTTGTTTTCTGCGCCACGAAAGGAGTATCAGAATTCAGATACCCCTCCATATCCTTATTCTGCTACGGGTATCACAATTCGGATACGAAATGTGCGTGGGTATCCGAATTCGGATACGTATCCGAATTGCGAGTTCCGCGGAACTGATATACTCACATCAATACATGTATACTTTGCTGCATTTTTTCAGCTAATTTCCACGAGGCATTGCTCAATGAAGTTCCTCCTGACACATTACCTATTCATTATGGCGGTACGTTAAAAGACGAAACTGGAGATCCAAGATGCCCGTCCATAGTAGGTTGAAAATCTGTTTTGATGCTAATTGTCTTTACACTTTGCATGTTGTTTTCTTAGCCAACCGCAATGTGTCCCTGAAGAGAATCGAGTACAATATTATTCTAATTGGAATGTGCACATTTGGAACATCATTCGAGTACACTTTAAGTACAATTCGAGCACACTCTATGTACAATTCTAATACAAAACAGTTGTACTAGAATTGTACATGTTCCAAATGTGCACATTCCAATCTTGTACTAGAATTGTACTCGATTTGTACTAGAGTTGTACTCGATTTCTTCCAGGGTAGAATCCCCAGGTATAGGCCTATCTTAGACTGTGTAAAAGTATATAAAGCATGTGTGACCCGTCGCGACGCGTCGCTTCAAAAGGTTTCGTGTGTCGCCTACGTTTGTGTCTGATTTACAAACATATTAAAACCGCGTTCAGACGGTCGGACATAAGTTGCTTATGACCGGTCATAACTTGTGTCGGTAATACTGCCCTAGCATGGCTAAAGGACGTTAGTGACATTTTGTACGAAATGCTATTTTATACTTTACAAGCAAGCATAGGCGTCAGTTCATTTTGAAGTGTGGGGGGTCCGGAGGGCAAATTTTCAAAACCGTGGGGGACACTTAATATTGTTAGGGGGGACACACAAAATCATGGGGGGGGGGGGGGGCGTGCCCCCCTGTCCCCCCTGAAATGACGCCCATGCAAGCAAGATGCCCGCACTTCGCGCGGGCCCTTGCTAGATGATTAAAGGGTACACACCACTAATTCATGCGAGGAGAGCCACTTCCGGCCAAAGTTTATCACAGTAATAGTCCCTTATTTTTTCTTTATATCCGATTTTTGGTGCTTTAAATGCTATTTTTGTCATCGAATTTGGTATTTGCAGATCGCCATACGTCTATTTTATATGTTTTCAACTTGAAATGTGCGTAATATTTGAATTCTGCATGTTTTATTAGCGCATGAAGACCGGGTGTCAATGCGTGGCTAAGAGCCGGAACTTACGTTCCAAAAATGACATTATTCCGAAATCCTATAGATATTGAAAAAAGTTGCCGTAAATGTGATCTTTATTTTTTGTAGAAATCCTTCTGCTGAAAAAAAATTAAATGAGCCCAAAAAATGAGGGGGTCCCCATGCTCGTTTTCGAGCTAGAGCTCCTGATAAAACACATATTTTGTATATAAAGTCTATGGCGCGCGAATTTTTGTTGTTGACCAGGAACACTCCAGTGACTCCACACGTATTTGTTATGTATCGGTAACAACTTTATGACCGGACTTATGTCTGGTCTTCTTCGGATATAAATCGTCGGA
>JXSR01S075309.1:123986-134365 GCA_000969725.1 Ophiothrix spiculata | reverse complement strand
ATGAACTACAATATCCAAGTCAGGGGTCAGATTTTCAAAAATAATGAAATTTGCGGGTGGTTCCATAAAAATATATAAAAAAGCCCATATTTTTTGCACTAAAATAACCTGAAATGGGTACTTTAATTACAAAGGTGAATTTTATAAATGGGTAGGAGTGTTAAGGCTCTATTAGTGACCCACGACCAAAATCAAATACGGGTATGCTTCTCGGGGGGGGGGGGGGGGCACTGAGTGTAAACGTGTAGTCATCAGCTAGCAGAAATCCAAGGGAAAGGGTACCTTTTTTATGGGGGGGGGCACTGAGTGTAAACGTGGAGTCATCAGCTAGCAGAAATCCAAGGGAAAGGGTACCTTTTTTACGAATTGTCACGGACCGCGATAAGGGTATCAATTTCACGTTATTTTGGAAAAAAGGGTATACTTTCAGAAGCACAAATCAGCATTTAGGGTATTGATTTTAAGAACAAGTAGTCAGCGATTACAGTATGAATTTTAAGAAGATGAATTAACACAAAAACCTCTGAAAAATCCAGAAAACACCTGGAACTCATCCCCTATTCTATAAAATCGCGTCACTTCTATTACCGCAAGCCATTTCCTGGATTAATTTCGCCATATATTTGTGTCTGCTAAAGCCGCTGCAGACAAAAGAAAACTTGCACAACCTGCAGTCTTCAAAGACGCATTGTGTGTGACCTGTTCTGGATCGGGGTCAACCTATTAATTGAGTACATTCAACAATTGATTTTAAATGACGGGGAATTGACAACTGAAGAATTTAATATATTCAGCATTTTTTGATTTACTCATGCAGGACCTGCTGAGAATTACATACTTGCCAACTGTCCCTCTTTTGGAGGGACATCCCTCTTTTGACCTAAACTAAATGCCGTAAAACACCGTGATTTTAGTAGGTGTCCCTCTTTTTGCAAATATCTCTACATAGTTATGTATAGGAAATTCAGAAATGTCCCTCTTTTTAAACATTTTCTCTCATTTGTCCCTCTTTCTGAAATTAGAATGTTGGCAAGTATGGAATTATAGCACCAATGATTTTTTTTTAATTTGAGGGCAAGTCAACTCATCTATTTTATTTCATATACTGTAAAAGGATTTAATTTTGCGAGGGGTTTTATTTCGAGAGGAGACATAATTTGTGAAACTTAAATCCCTTTTATATTCAACATTGAAACTATACCAGTAAATTTTCTGGATTGTCAAATTTAAATACCTCGCAAAGTATTCTAAATTAGCGAAATTAAATCCCTCTACAGTATTTTTTTCTTATCTTTTTTCACCCTTTTTTTTTTTCCATGCAAAAATAAAGGTGGCTAAAAAGTTCAATGAATGAGACTTTTGGATGTAGAGTTATATTGAGAACATTTTAAATTGTGTCAGTGTACAGAAATCTGTCTTCATGAAATAATTTGGAAATAATTTACCAAAATCTAACAAAATGCTGGTCCTGAAAGATGATGAACAGTAGTATAGTGTTCCTGCTAATTAGGCCGTATATGGCGCGCCATTGGCACAGGAGTCAGTAAAATTGGCGCAACAAGTTTCTTAAAATATGTGTGAAAAAGAAGACTTTTCTTGCTTTAACCATTTTTTTTGTCTAAGCTTTTGGCACAATCACCTCTTCAAGTTTGTCAAAAATTGGTGGAATTGTCACAAGCTAAAAAACATTAGCGGGAACAAATTATGACTGTAGTTGATCTAGTTACAATCCTCACAAAAAGTCTTGGAACACCCGTGTTTATTTTAAGCGTAAGTGTTCCCCCGCTCCCCCGTTCAATGTTGCGCCATTGGAAATCCGCGTGATTTCGGTGTTGCAACATTGAATGATGGGGAAGGGGGAAGGGAAAAGTAGCCTAATGTTAACAGCTATTCAATGAACTTATTGATTTAGTTTTGCAGTTGTGTGCACTAAAGTGTTCCAACAACTTATTGCGAAGATTGTAGCTATGCATATTATCTGTGGACATGGTGCGCTGTTGATGGGTACTGTCCAAAGTGATACTACATGTTGTTGAAACTTAATAAATTGAGCTCTAAATAAAATCATGTTACTGTATTGTTGTAAGATTATCTTTATGATTTGTAAATCAATAGAATTTAATAATTGTTACATTTCTGTGGTTGAGATGTACATAAATCATGACATCATATTTAGGGAGAAACAAAATGGTCTGCCTAAAATGGGCTGACTGTTCATTAATTAATTTATTAAATGGCAGCTGAAACAGGAATGGAATACAGAAATGCAACAATGACCCAAGTCCATGCTGTTCTTTCCAAGCTAAAAAAATGGCTTATTAATGTCCCAAAATCATTTTGTATACAGTAGCAATTATTATACAATGTATTTTTCATTATTGGGCAATTTATTTTGACCCTTTTACTTTGACCCTTGACCTAGTAGGGAAGCATGGACTTGGCCATTGCAAGAGAATCATCTCTGTTTTTTCCCGGCGATATTGTATGGAATAAAATATGACATTTTGACCTGGGACTAATACCTGGGACTAGAAGTTATATTAGTCCCAGATTGTGACAATTTGTTCATCTGGAAAAAAATAAGGGATTCTTCTTATTGCTTTGCCATTGTTGCATTCTAGTAATCATTTCTATTAAAGGGGCATTGGACAAGTTCAGCATCATCCCCAAACTTTTGAAGTATTACTAACGGTAATAATATGTAAAGTTTCATTGTCAAATTCAAACCCTGTATATTATTATATACTATATATTATATTAGAATTTTCGAAAATTGGCCTTTTCAGGAGATCTAATGAAAACTCCTTTTGTCCAATGCCCCTTAACTATTTGTTACAAACCTCAGTGTTGTTAGAACATGATAAAATAGTTCATTTTGACAAATCCAGTGAAGGCCATATGTAGCAGCAAACACTTCAGCAGCTGTCAAAATGGATTATTTTACCAAATTATTAACCCCAGATGAACCTGCTTTTAGATTTGTTAAAATATAGATTAATCTGTTTTCATAGATGTGTACACTGAGACCCCAAAGTTCGCTATTACAGTGATAGTGGTGAGGTGGAGGGGGACCTTTTTGATGCAGCTCAAATTGGTGCAAAATTAGTGCACATATGTGACACTTACAGCAAAAGGTACCTTAAAGCAATATGATTTTGATCAGAAAAACAGTGGAATCTCGTTAACACAAAATTACTGGGGACAATGATTTTACTTTGTGTTATCAGGATTTTGTGTTATCCAACTGAAATTCACATGGGAAATCCACACTCAGGACCAAATAACCACTTTGTGTTATCAGGGTTTTTATGTTAGCAGATTTTGTGTTAACGAGGTTCCAGTGTAGTTTTGAGTAAAAACAGCTTAAAATGAAGGAATGAAAATATCTAAAACCTATTTCAAGTGTATTTTGTCAAAAACTTGTTATGCCACAGCAAAGTGGATAAAAAGCAAATGCGTGCTTTCCTATGCTAATACATGTGGAATTAAATTCGGGATTCCGAATTTAATTCAACAAATGGCCATAACAGAAAAGTAAGCATATTTAAGCCAATTTATAGCCAAATCGTTTGGAGGGTATTATTATCTACCAAAAACCAACCCAATCAACTAATAAAATCAAAAGTCATGGGTGAAAGGGGCGCTTCATTTTTAACACTTTGTAGTATTGCTTTAAGTCAGAGCTTCAAGTGTCTAATTAAAATTAATAAATTAAAGCCATCATTTAGGTTCCAGGGTGAAATAACAATGGAACAGGCAAGAGGTGCAATATTGATTATTGATTGGGCCAAGAAAAAAAAGGTTTGTCTCAGAAACCATTTGCAAAAAAGCTATGCGGTATGCAATTTTTATTTTTTAAAGAAATTAGCTATGTGGTATGTGATTTTTTTTTTTTTTAAATGCTCTAAAAAATGTTTTTATTGCCCAACTTAAGTGTATGAAGTACCCAGTTTTTAAGTACAATCCCGCCCGTTTTAACTATGGGAAGTCTTGACAGTTGAAATAAAATGTACAACTCAAGGTAAAATTGCAACAGCAAATGACAATAACCCTGGACGGCCATCGATCGCCCGATTATTCTTGATGAAAAAAAAAAGAGAGAGAAAGACCAGCGCATAGCTCTACGCACTAATTTCATTTTCATATAGCAATGCGCGCAGGTTTCTGAGACAAACCTTTTTCTTTGTTTTGGCCTTTAGTGTGGCACATGTAGCTCTGTCTGAAGGTACCTTTTGCTGTAAATTTGTTTTTGTTTGACACTTGTTCCAGAGGAATGTGCTGAAAGTTGTATTTTCATAGATATCATATGAATGTATTCTTGAATAAAAAACTTGAGAACTTAATGTGAAACCATGTGTTTGTAAAAAAATCCCAGAATAAAATGTGGGCTGCTCTGGCAAAATGAGAGGAAAGTCGCAAATCTACATTTTGAATAAATGGCATCTAAAGTAAAAATAGGGTGAAAAAGTCAAATTTTGTTTTTTGACACAAAACGCCTTCATGCATAAGTGTTTACATATAAATAAAGTTTTGAAGGTCATCTTTGCCGGGAAGTGCAATTATTCACGGTTAATTGATTGCATATTGCTATTACACACTGCAGTAATCAGTATCTTTGAAATCGATTTACATCTAATATTTATTGTGATAAATTCAATGGACTACTTTGGAATTTGATCTCTAAATGAAGAATGGAGAAAGAAAGTGACATGTTATATATCATTTAATATATCATAAACTCAATTTTGAAATTTGCGACTTTCCTCTCATTTTGCCAGAGCACCCTCAAATGTACCAATGACCGCAGTCTACTTAAACAATCTTGGTTTTAAAGTTTGGCGGTTACATCAAACACCAGACTTTAAAATAAACCAAATAGTGAATGTCTCGGTTGCTTGTTTACATCACAAGTGTGTCTTGGTACAAATATCCCAATTGTAGGAATGATGAACCTTAATTTGATAAATGAAACAAACAGTACATATCAGTGGTGTGCATTAGTATCAGAATAAATGTGTGAAATAACACAAATTATGTGAAAAAAAATTGTTATTTTGTTTTTATTTTATTTCAGAAACAGTTCATTCAATTCAATATAAAAATGTAAATTTATAAAAATAGATGTTTGCAATGATCAGGGGTGTGAGAGTTCAGCTTTTTAGCTGATTTCAGCTATTTTAATGCCTTCAAAGAGTCCTAATTTTAGCTTTTTCTTTCATTTTCAGTCTGTTTTTGGCATTTTTTCAGTATTTTCAGCTCTTTTTATCACATGACTCTCACACCCCTGAATGATATGTGGCCCGTCATATCGAAAGGGTCCCAAAGTCAAAATTGAATTTTTGGTCTCATCTGAAAGATTAAGCTTTAAAATGATGCCTTAATTTTGGTTATTGGATGTTTGATTGCAAAGTTGCATCCAAATTGGTTAAAAGCATCGGGCTGATTCAAAAAATAAGTTCTGAGAAAATCAAGTTGAAAGTTTCTGTAATGCATGGTAAAGGATTTTTATATCAGTTTTTAAAACATTTGTCTTTTGTTTTGGATGTTAGAAACTGATTAATATGAAAGAATACACTTCAGACAAAGGAAACGTTTCTGATGAAATTAGAAATTTGACCTTGGACGTGATTTTTGACTATACTAAGCTTCAATGGCCTGTATCTCGTAATGGCGACCTTTAGGTACCTGTAGATATGACGGGGCACATAAAGAATTCACAAATCTCTTTATATTCAGGTGCAACTCTTAAGTGATTTTTCAAAAAATAAGGCAAAGCAAAAAGCAAGTTATAAGCCAGCAGAAAAATAAACCCCGTTTTTTATAGGCGCTGGAGCACAATAAGGCCACAACTTTGCACGGTCGGCCGCAACCAGGTTGATTTTCCAAGATGGCGACCATAGACTTGATGATACACCTCAATGTTATTGGAAAATATTTTAATACATATTTTTACCAATTTTGAATTTTGAGTTGTTTTGGCCAAAAGTTACAGATATTAAGAAAACAATATGTTGTTCTAATGACCTATCGCCTTCTATAGTGTAAAATATTTTTAACTGATTAACAAACATTTTCCAGACTGTCCCCAATTATGGTTTGGAAAGTTGATTTGAACAAAACAATTCGGAACCTACTACGCTTATTGTGCTCTTAGAAAACTGTTACTATAATCATTCCAAGTTATATTTTAAAGGATATGCTGTTATATAGATGCATCTGAAATATTTTCAAAAATTGAAAAGCTATGGTAACAGAAATTCTTAAGTATAAAATGAGTGAGGACTCAACTTTTCACTACTTTGCCTTAAGCTTATTTATTGCTTTGTCCCAGCATTTCTAATAATTTTGCAAGTTATTGCACATTGCTGTATATATCTTTTATGTCATTTTTTACAGGGTGCCTCAAAAAATATTACTACCCTATTCGACGACGAAAATAAGAAACCACCCTGTTTTATGGACCCGACCGACCCTTAATTTGAGTATTTGAAGTTTTTTTTTAGTTTTGCCAAAATCACGTCAAATCAGCCGTTTTTCTGCCATTTTTAAAGAAAATTTCTTTGTAAAAAAAAAATCGTTTTTTCTCTCGATTTTTTTGGGTTTTTGGGTTATTTTAGACAAGAGAAAATATTTTAGAAAAAAATTCAACCGACTGACCGACCCGCCCGTAAAACAGGATATTTTTTTTTCCCCGTCGCCTTATGGTTGAATTCTCCTATCTAGTATCCTCCTTGGTCACCAAATAATTTCTTGATGTCTTCATTATGGGGGTTGACTTTGCCAATAATGTCAGGATGTAACTCATTCCATAGATGCTTGGCAGTCATGTATTGGCCATTCTGAAAGACAAACAAAAAGAAATCAAATTATTTGGCACGGCTGTTTGATCATTGTTGGAATATATGTGAAGCGTTACATCAAAAGGTACAAGTTGTCGGCCAAGCAAGTTTTGAGATACAAGCAAATTAAGCTTGTAAATTATAAAGAAAATAATAAGAAACCAACCATCTTTAATCATCGTAACTTCCAAATTAAAACTCCAATTGTCACAAGCAAAGTATCATTTTAAAGCTTATTTTTTTTCTCTTTCAAGTAACACAAAAATCTCCATTTTGTCCAAGGTAGACAACTTGTACCTTTTGATGTAACGCGTCACATATTGTTAGGGATTCCCAGCCCATAGGGGAAATCAGGGATAATTATCCCACTTTTCAAGTCAGGGAATTTGATAACAATACCTGATATCAGGGAAAGGTAATGCTGCTTTCATACTTAATTTCCTTTTGCAGCACTGTCGCTTGCTTCCTTTCACACATTTTGTTTGTCGGATTTTTTTCAGATCTGCCGCTTCATGTCTCTGTGAAAGTTGAATTCATTTCAACTCAAATATTCTTATCGTGCAACAAAATTTTGCCGATATCGATTATCTAAGCGACATGTGGCTTTGCCGCTACGACAACCTGAAGCGGCAAGTTTTTGCAAAAAATATACGTCACACAGCGACAAAGCTGCAAAACTACATGAGTATGAAAGCAGCATTAGGGAATTTTGATTGTCCCAAAAATCTAAAGTAGTCAGTGATACTCTTATATTTTGTTGCATATCAAAACAACATCAGAGACCAAAATCAGGCATTCCAAGACTGACTATCATCTGAGACTGGAACAAATCAGTTGAAATAATTTGAGATTTCATCAGGGAATTTAGTTTTCTTGAAATTCTGTGAACCCTGATTGTTCATCATTATCTCCCAAATGCACTCTTTGTTGGCACTATATACAGAGTTTGTTTCCAAAAGGGCCTAAATCCATCTGAGTACTTTTTGAGAAAACCAGCAAAAAGTGTTTTCTTATTGTTCAAAGTTATTTTTCAAGTTTTTGCTGCTTTACATTTTAGGAATTGGTCCTCTAACTAAAGTGACAACACTCAAGGAAATCAGAACTTCATTGTTCACTTTTTATGGAAAGCTTTATTTTCACTAGGCAGTGGATTTATGCCCTTTTGGAAATAAACTGTGGATTTAGGCCCTTTTGGAAACAAACTGAAATTTTTGTGCACTGTTATGCTCAATGAAAGCAATTTCTGGGGGAAATAGTTTGGTTCCATGAAACTACTACTATAGCACTTCACTATGGCACCAATAACTCAATTTTGACCAAACTTGGCCCTTTTGGAAACAAGCTCTTCATATAAAGACTCTAAAAAAAGTTTCGCCTCACCATGAAAAAATAGCTTGTGCGCAAATATGGAACGCGCAAAAACAGTTTTAAGATCTTATGTACAAGCGCTGGACTTTCGGCTTTCATTTGACACCCTATTTCTGACAATTGACCTATAGAAACATTGAAATTATTAACTTTTAAAACCCTTGAGCTCAATTTGAAAAAGTTGCTAATTTCATTTTTTGCACTGTACAAACCACCAACTCAAGACTGTGGAGCGATATGGGTATAAGCAAGTTTGAAATTGAGAGTTAAATTTGTGTTAGTGACTGAAACTGTGGGTAGGGGGGGGGGGAAGCTTATGGCTGGGGGGCATTGCCCCAAATTCCCCCTTTGGCGCTCCTGCAAGTTTATGGACGATGTTAAGAGACCAATGATTCATGCTTTCAAAAAAGCGTGCGCTTCAGACCAAACTCACTTAGCTCATTGATACGTAGCCTTGGGTTACTGGTCTGTACAGTGTGAAAAATGAAATATTGCAACTTTTTTAAATTGAGCTCGAGGGTTTAAAAAGTTCAATGTTTCTCAGTCAATCGTCAGAAATCGGGTGTCAAATGAAAGCTGCGATTCTAGCGCTTGTACACAGAATGTTCAAATTACGCTTTGCGCACAAGTCATTTTTTCGAGGTGAGGCGAAAGTTTTCAGTTTTTCTACAGATCTATTAACTGTAATTCTGAATGTGACACAAGGGGTAAGAGACACAAAAATGCAGGAAAAGCTTATGTTATGAGCAATGCCAAATGCAAAGAAAAAGAGCTAAAAAGGAGCTATGAATTGCTGTGGAATTAGAAAATGTCAATGTTTTGCCATACACAATCAAAGAATTAGCTGAAATAAGGTAATTCTGTAAAAAATTACCCATCATTAGTGAATTAAATCTCAGTCAATGAGATAAAAAGGAAGTGTGTTTATTAAACACAGAATGGGTGAATTGCACATTAACAAAACAATACGGTATAAAAAAAAAATTTTTTGGCGGGGTGTGTGGTCAAGATCATTTCAAGAGGATTTTGAAATGCGCCAATTCCACCAAATTTGAAAAGGTACTAAAACTCTTTCACTCCGGCAGTGAGCGGCTCGCAAAAGCATGCAGGATTGGCCGGAATTTCTAACTCGACACAATTTTTTCTAATTGCTCTAAAATAAACTACAAGCCAAAGTTGGTTGAAAATTCCCCAGCAAGCAGTTGAAACAAAGAGCTATCTAGCTCCATTTTTATTAGCAAAGAGAACAACCCTTGCACACGACAATTATCATATGTTATCATAAAGTGACGTGTCTGTGAGCCGCTCTGAGCGGCTTGCCGTCCAAATAGGACAGATTTTGAAAGTTTTATTCCGGAGTGAAAGAGTTAAGGTGTTTGCGCTAAAATCACTAGCCAAGACTGAAATTTGGCTAAATAATTAAGCAAGACAAATTATCACACATGTTTTCAAAATCCTGCTGCGCCAATATTCCCTGCTTCTGCGCCAATGACACACCATACGGCCTTAGCAGGAACACGTACTGCTCTGGTGTTTGATTCAAAAGGAGCCCTGATTCCCAGGGGGGTACTCAATTTTAGTCTGGACTTGGGTGTGCAGCTCGGACCTTGGAACCCTAATCCATCTCCAAGGCTAATTTTTGAGAAAAAGGACACCCATGTTTAGAGATTTTGCTCCAACAACCAGTTGATTTTTCAAAAGTTTGTGATTGGCCCATTTTAGTAATTTTTCTTGAAAATAAGAACCATGCTTTGGGATTTAGGGTCAAAAGTAAGACCCATGTCTGGGATTTTGTGAGAAAAACTAACCCATTTGGACGTCACGTCCCCGTATACCTTATATATACGAGTACCCCACCCCCGGACCCTGTTCAACAACCACAACATAAGACTCTGAAGAAATATCATCAAAGCTTCCTCAAATCAAAAACTGTGCTCACATTTTTGCAGCTAATATCCTCCCTGATCACCAAATTGTTTCTTGATGTCTTCGTTGTGTGGGTTCACCTGACCTAAGACCTCTGGGTATTGTGCTGCTATCTCCTTCCATAAATAATTGGCAAATGAGTAGTGAAAATTCTGTGAAAATGAATGGAGATGGGGTAGGGAAGAGTGGAGGAACAAGAAACCAGAGAGCCAGGCTCAGTAACCCATGCACGAAAGCCCGTTAGCA
>JXSR01S075309.1:103400-122371 GCA_000969725.1 Ophiothrix spiculata | reverse complement strand
CAACCCAAGTTTCGTCGAAATCGGTCGAAATCTGTAGACGAAGAAGCGTTTTAAAGAATTTTGGAAAGCGCCCTCGTTTGACCCCCGATGACCTCGGGTCGCAAAATCGTGAACACCCCCGTAGCCCCTCTACCCAAGGATCATCCTGTACGAGTTTCACAAAAATCCGTCGAAGCATATACGAGAAGAAGCATAATTACGAAAGTTGGACGATAGACCGATAGATAGACCGATTGATAGATAGATAGATATATAGATAGACATGATCATGGTTCTATGAACCCAGGCACTACGTGCATGGGTTAAAAATGGAGTGTGAGATAAATTTGAAAATGAATGCTGAGACATATGTTTGCAGCCGTGGGTCCCCTGTACGAATAGACTCCTTCATGGGGTATGCATGTTATCATGCAAGTACTTATATCATTGATTGATTGATTGATTGATTGATTGATTGATCCCACGGGTGCCACTACTGAGCAGTACTGGTGTACACATGCGTGAATAGAAATACATGGAAAAAGGCGTCATTTTTTCCCCCGAAAAGCACGGAAAGCACTGTACATGTTTAGGTGTCTAAAAATGCTGATTTTCAACAAAAAGTGGTGTTTTTTTTAACAAAAACACAAAATGTCCACAAAAAGGGGTGTTTGTTTTTTAAACAAAAACACAAAATGTCCACAAAAGGGGTGTTTTTCCAAACCTGATGTAAAAACTTTAGGGGGGGGAATTTAGAGTAAAATTGCACGTAAATCCTTGTATAGGGGTATTTCTTCAAGGGAAGCTAAAACTTGTTTAGGGGGTATTTTTTAACCCGTGTTCACACATGTGTAAATCAAAATATCTGAGTGGCCCCCAGTGTTTGCATGAAGCACACGCATAGGCTGAGCAAAGAGATATTATGTGTATCCCATTATTGCCAAGGGATGTCTTTGGGGACTGAAGCTTCCTGCAATTGTAAAAAATTATGTAAAATCAGCCTGTTTTTAATGTTTTTTTACCACTCAGGCCCCCTCATAATAGACAAATCCCCTCCCCCCCCCACACCGCAAGGAAAAATCCTGGGAATTGGGCCCATTGTGCATTAATGCTTCCTATGGGGTTGTTTGTTTAGTTATAGTGCTGATATGTCTTCAAATCAAAGGTAATTGTTGTAATCTTACATTTTGAGCATGTTTCATCATTAGCTACTCTAGCTACTCACATAATCTCCTGTGCAAAATTTCCCATAAGAAGCAATGCATGATGGGATACACACGATATCTTCTCTTGGCTAGCAATAAGGGCCCTGCACTTTGTGAAGCAAGTAAAATCCCGGGGGGGGGGCACTCAAGTATAATGTTGCAGGCATAGCGTGACCGCAATTTTTCAAAACACCCCCTAAAGGGTGATTGTTTCTGAAGCCAAAATATACCCTTTTTCACCCATTCACATCCTAACTCGGGAATTTACCATTACCGTTTTAACACTAGGGTTTGAAAAAGTTCCCTATTTCTTGAGAATGAATGTTTTAAAATGGCTGTTTTTGATACCCTAAAAGGTGTCACCTGATACACCCTTTTGTCCTCAAAAACGACCCTAATTCACCCTTTTTTGGTCACGCTATGCCTGCAGCATTATACTTGAGTGGCCCCCCTGGGAGTAAAATCAGCCATTTTTGACTACTTTATGCATTTCTCTCCCCATATGAGTCATGGACGTAAAGCAATAACTGCAAGCTGTTAACTAGACTGCGATGGCTAGCGAATTAGTCGGCATCAAATGATGTTAACACATCGTTACTGACGGTAAAGACAATTTAAAATCTGCAGCTTTACGTCGCTTGCTGCCACGTACCCCTGTTCGTCATGGTGTGAGCCTGCCCTAAGCAACTTTCTGACTATATCCCTAAAGCTGAGTAACTTCCCCGGGGGGGGGGGGGGGGACACTCAGGTATATTGATGTCCACATGCATGAACATTGGTTTACAAAATACACCCTAAACAAGTTTTAGCTTACCTTGAAGAAATACCCCAAAATAAGGATTTACGTGCAATTTTACTCTAAAATTTACTCCCTAAAAAAAAACCTTTTTGTTGAAAATCTGTGTTTTAAGACCCCTAAACACAACCAGTGCTTTCCATGTTGGTCAGAGAGCAAAAATGACAATTTGTTTCCATGTGTTTTTTTTTTGTATCAGAGAATCCAGTAAACTGAAAAACCTGCAACTTTAAAAAACCCTGAAAATGCACATAAATTTTGGCAAAAGAGTTGAAAAAAGGGCTGAAAATATATAAAAACGTGTTAGTTTGGAGTAAAAAAACCCCCTGAAATTAGGTTAAAACCGGAAAACTGGCATCTCTGTTTTATTCAGGCATGTGTACACAATATAGCCTAGTGGTCCCTGGGGGTAACTCATAAAGATTGTACGTTTTTTCTCGGTCACACAGTATATGCATGGAGCCTTCGTTCTTACCTGGCTGGGATGGAAGCCATCGATTGGTTCAATGAGTTGCCAACCCTCACCGCCAGCTGCCTCCCATTCTTTGATAACTGCAAGGATAAAATATAAAACTCTTATTAATGTTGAGTCGTTGGAACTCTTTACACACACAAATCAATTTGTACTTCGCACATCTAGATGCATCTAAATTGAACCAGACTTCTGAAAAATGATCACACAAGCGTAAGTGACTGCGCGTTTAAACACATTGGCATAGTGACATACATTATTTCCGCTCAAATGTATACCCAAGCATGTCAATGTGTGCCACTGGTGTAATTAAAGTCCAATTGATGCGAGACCATGTGAACACAGTCTGCACTTCGAACTGAACATTCAAATAGTTGCATCTTTTTTTATGCTCAGGTTTGCTGCTCCTTTATGGAGAGCCCCAATGTCTACTTGATTTTCTTTTATGGGTGTGGGAGGGCGTTTGTCATGCAGAGCCAGAGAGACGCACTGTGAGCTGTGACAATAATTGTGACTATGCATTAAGAGTACAAGTATTTATTGTAGAAATGATATTGCACAGCACTCTAAGTTGCAACCATGACAACTGGTCCAAACTATACACATAAGAGAGGCACAAGCTGAGTGTGCTCCCACCTAAATCCACCCTGGCCTGGTATTTGGACAGGAAACGTCCAGAGGTTTGTAGTTTTGAAAGAAAGATTTTATTTCTCATCTCCAGGCCATGAAGAAACAGAAAAATTAAAAGAGGGAAGAAAAATTACTTTTATCTTCTCCATATGATACAACAATTAAAGGTATGGCTATCCACACGGACAAATCTGTACTTTGCTCATCTAGATGCATGTAGATTAAACTGGACTTCAGCAAATGATCGCACGAGCATGAGTGTACATACGCCTAGTTGCGTTATTTCCATGCGCACGCACAGCCTAGCGTGTCAATACATGCATTGAGTCAAGTCAGATTGACACCCGACCATGTGAACGCAATCTGCACTTTAGATGTATCTAGATTTGACACTTCTGTGCATGTCGAGATCCCCATATATATATTTAACAAAGAAAGGTGTGGGTAAACTTGAAATCTGGTTAATAATGATGCCTTACCTGCTCTGATGTCAAACCCATAGTAGTAAGCTTTAAAGTTTTTGAATGTATTCTCCTGGACAACTTCCTGCAAAGCTCTACTTAAATTTGCTGCTCGCTGAAATAGAAATACACAAAATGAGGTGATAACTATCTATCTAGTAATTTTCTCTGAAGAAGAAATCATGACAAATTTTTTTTGACAATGGTGTTCTTACAATTTTAGTAACCATTTTGTACAACCTTTGCGTTATTGATGGCATCCACATCTCATATAGACTGTTATGTAGTGTAATTTAAAAGTATATCATTGTAAATTATTATTGTTTATTATATGAGATGAAAACAAATAAAGATTGATTGATTGATTGATTGATTGAAACCTTCCTATGATTTACAGTCGCAGTTTTGCAAAACATCAGCTTCTATCTTGACTGTATAGCGCATGAATTTAAGTCATTTTTAATTTTTCCTCTCATGGAATTATTTGTATATTTTGTAGATAGTTTCTTGCGGATTATTCACTGTGTTTACTTGTTTTGCTTGTTTTTGTTTGCCTGATGAAACATGGTTTATCCCACTTGAAACATCATGCCGTTTTTGTATGTATATATACAGAAAAAATGGATGGGGGAGCAAATCTAAGTAAGAGTCTGAAGTCTGTAAAAACCTCTTCAGATCAATGAAAATTTGCAACTATCTTACATGGTGTGCCATAATATATTCATTCATAAATGTGCAGAGAGAGGAGTTTATTGGAGTAGCAGCTAATCATTGCAAAAGGAAGAAATTCAGGGGGTCAGATAAATAGGGTTAATTTGTCGTGCGAGTCTAAGAAAGTCATATCTGCAATGGCTGCCATAAGACCTTATGGGTAACTGCATTTCTAAGACCTAAGACCTAAGAACCTCTCTCAAATTTCTAGTACAGTAGAAACTCGATAACACGAAATTGTCGGGGCCAAGAGTGTGCTTTCGTGTTAAGCAAATTTCGAGTAAGCCATAACCGATCGTCGCCAATAAAAATCAAATGCATTGTATATACTGTACAGTGATACTGCACTGCATGGCTTATAACATGTGGCATCTGTAAGCCTACTTAAAAGCCTAAACGTCAGAAAAATCTCACGGACAGACATGAATCAATGAAATATTGTATTAAAAGACTAATCACTAACTTTAAACATCAACTTTTTCCGCATTACTTCAAAATTACTAAGTTAAATCAAGCCGTTCAGCACAACGAAAAGTTACGAAACATCAAAATCGGCCATATTGGTCTAGCCACCGGACTCACCGATTTTCATGTAGGGGTGTTTTTGCGATGTTTTTTTTTTAAATATTTTTATATCAATATTTTAAAAACTTGAATGCATAAGATAACAGCGATTGCACTTTTTGCGCAAAGTTTTCGTGTTATCTTTCAAGAACGCAATGTAAAATGTACAGTATGGATGGCCACTTGCTTTCGGCTTAAGCGGATTTTGTACTATTTCTTTAGTGTTAAACATGAAAAATACATTATAAAACAATATATAGGGAAAAGTCAGGGTTTTAAGTTCCTTTCGAGTTATGCAGTTTTACTGGTTAAGCTTTTTCGTGTTACTGAGTTTCCACTGTATATTGATTTCACACACAAATAATTGGTTCTTGTCTTTGTATTCCACGTACAGTAGAGTCGAACTACTAACCTTAGACCCCCAAACACCATCAACACTAAGGTCTTAGCTTTTCCCTGGGTAACTACATTTTTAAGACCTAAGACCCAAAAACTAAGACCCTTATATACTAGAAATTTGAGAGAGGGTCTTAGAAATGCAGTTACCCAGGGAAAAACTAAAGACCCTTGTGTAGATGGTGTCAAGTTCAAATTTTAGGGGTAGGGGTGTTCCAAGGTTAGTAGTTTGACTTTACACGTCAAGTACAAAGAGAGGAACCAATTATTTTTGCATGAAATCAATGTACTAGAAATTTGAGAGAGGGTCTTAGAAATGGAAACGTCCTATACTCATGATTGTGGTGTCATTCTAAAGCCGAGATTATAGGCTTTTCAGTCATACCAAAACTCCATTTTCATTTTTGACCCGTAAGGTACCGTTTGCTAAAAGGCGTCACATATGTCAGTGGCTCTTGAATCGGTTCTTACACCGTCACCTGAAGAACTATTTTAAGAGCTACTGACCCAAGACTGAGATTATTCACTGTGCAATCAAAATTTATGTAAAATGGCAGCTATTGCAGTTACGACTTTCTTGCACCCACATGACGAATTATCTCTTACCTCTGATGTAAAATTTCTGAGCGTGGCATTTGACGTCATCCACCCATTACACGGCGAACACTGTAAACAGCTTAGAAAATCGTAAATGTCTGCATACGTGATGTCCTCATTGAGCTGGCCCAAGGGATGGTAGCGCTGCGACATAAGCTCATAAAGGACGCGCCCATCGGCCATGCCAGAGACGAGCACAAAGCTGCCGTTTGGAAGACGAGTATCCTGAAAGGTAAGATGATGTAAAAAATAGGATGTGTTAACAGTTAGGCCTGCATGGACTTTCCAGGTAATTTAATTAGTACCCGGGTACCTTACACAATTTTCAGGTGGATACCCGGGTACTCTAACATTTAGATAAATGGGTTGATTGGAATATAAGGATGTAAAAGAAACACTGGACAGTAGGGTAAGTATGTAATTATCATCATAAAATATATGTCATCTTCCGATAACATCAAAAATTTAGAAATTTTATCTCTATGCATGTGCGACTGATTTATGGTTAATTAAGCAACTTCAGAACATTTTTTTCCAACATCACCAAATTTTTATTCTCCCATTAAGGTAATCCGTTATGAAAATTTGTACCCGGGTAAGCTTAGCTTGGACGGTTATCTGGGTTTTAGTCCCAGGCCTATATATGGTTGGCAGAAGGGTTATAAATGCTTCTGGTATTTAAGATAATTATACCTTATTGCCAATTTGTGATGGAAGGATATTCTTTTAGCTATTTCAGCTTGGCTGTTCACAGAGAATAATTCATGTAATAAATTTATACATAATGAATTTGAGATGAATTTAGGTCATTCCTATCGACAAAATTGTGCAAGTTACATATTTAACAAAATAAGTGAATTCAGAATTCGATCTCTAGATTAAAACAATAGTTCTTCAGATGGGTCTTTATAGTGACTAAAATTTAGCATTCTACTTATGCAGTGTCCACTGAATAACAAAAACTAAAGCAATCCAAGATATTTTTAACATACCAGGTATTTTAATGTGCTAAGGCTGTATTTCTTCATATCCTCAGGAAGAGTCATGTGAGCTATAGTGTCATTATGCCTAAAAATAGAAGAGATAGCAGTTAGTATGATAATATTATAGTGATAAAAACTTTTGAAAAAGTATTTATCTGCTGTTGTGACAAATAGGCCTTGTCCTCATTTTCCCAGCTCCTGCTGTGTGCTGTCCTTTTTATATGGCATGGGAGATTTAACAAAAATAAACAAAAAACTGCAGAGGATTTATAGTGCACTACACCCCCCTGATTTGTAATTCACCATAGCCTTGGTACACTTTACAGGTGTTCACTGACCACTGTAAGATCTATGCAAGCATCATTTCAAGTTCTGCATCAACCTCTAACAAGGCGCTGAACCTTGGTCAACCCACATATGAGCAATCGCTGCCCGGATCAGCTCCAAGGGAATTTGAAGCACACATCCTTTTTGACACCAGCGGGGTTCGAATTCAAGACCTTCCGCACTGCAAGTGAGCGCCTTACCATTTGAGATTACTACTATCGGCTCTTATTTAAAACGAACGCAGCTTTAATTTTATTCTCCATAGCAAAGTAAACTTGGGGTGTACACGTTTTAGAATAAAACTAGATGCACATTTTACTGGAATTTTTAAGTAAGGGATTAGGGGTCTCAAACTGTTCTATTTAAAAGAAAGAAAGTCCCGGGGGAGGAGGGATAACTGATATTTGTGTGCGCGTACGTAATCACCCGAGTTCCGCAGGTTCTGAAGGTGACCTTATGTGAGACCAAAACTGGCAAAAATTGGTGAAATGATACCCTACCTGAGACCAAAAATCTACCATACCTGCTCGAATGGATACCCTATCCAGGACCATACCTGTTCAAATGGATACCCTATCTGAGACCGTATGCAAATGTGATGAAATAATTATTACAAGAAATCATAGGTAAAATGTATTACTGTAAACCATTTGAAGTGTTTCTATGTATTTAAAGCACTTTTACTGACATTATTGTAGGCACCATTGACATTAATTCATTCCTTCATCTGTGGATTTATTTACAATTTGGTAAATGAAATCTGGTCAGTCAAACAAACACAAAAAAGTTTTCTTAAATGTTTTTGAAAAGGGTTTTTACTTTAAAAAGAACTTTATGGAAATTAATTAGGGTTTGGGGGTTCTTTTGTGGACCTTCTTGTACATTTTGGTGGATCGTTTTAGAACATTGTCAACTTTTTTTGAATGGGGCTTGGGATGTGATGTCCACAACAGGCTCCACCTCCCCAGTTATGGGTACGTGTTCCAACATCAAAATAATATTAACATATAGCTTTTATATGGCTTACCCATTGCAGACATCATTTCCTATCAGAGAATACACCACTACGGCGGGATGGTCCATAATTGGGTCACGACTCATCCTGAAAGAAAAATACATCAACAAACTTAACAGGACAATACAGGATTTGCTGCAGATAAAATCATATCTTTTATGCTAATCTATGCTATTGCTTTGGTTGTTAAAAAGGTGAGCTTTATTTGCAGCCAAAAATTGTAGAATGGTTGAAATTTTCATTTTGTCATGAATAGGTTTTGCCAATACAAATACTGGGGATTTATAATGCACTATGTCTCCAAGATTTGTATTTCCACTCAGCCTCTGCACACTTTACTGGTGTTCACTGACCACTCTTGCCCATCTTGCCCAAGTAAGCTCCATTCCACACCAAGCATCATTTCAGGTTCTGCAGTAACCTCTAGGGGTTCTGAACTTTGATCAGCCCACATACACACCATCGCTGCACGGATCAGTCTTAGGTTTCGTAACGGTTCCCACAGGACAATTAGCAGTTAATTCTTTGTCCAAGGGAATTTCAAGCACGCTCAACTTTTTGGCACCAGAGGGGTTCAAACTCGGTACCTTCTGCAACGCAAGTGAGCACCTTACCGTTTGAGCTAACTTGATAGACTGCTAACAGTGACATGTTGTTAAAATGTGATCCCTCCCAATCACTTCAGTAATTAAATTGTGTATGTTGGGGGACTTAAACTGATCACTACCTTTAATGTTGGCGGTAGAAACCGATATTTGCAAACTTTTTTTTTTGCAAAATTCTTTTTTGTTATTCATACCTGTACTGAATAGTGCTATTCATACTACTTGCTGCAGCCCCTAAAAGCATGAAATAAGAAAGCAAGTATAAACCCTAATTTGTTTTAGAAGTCAATAAACAGTTCTGCAGCAACTGGCCAAAATTATACACAGAGCTAAGTGATGAACATATATTTGAGTGCGCGGGGAATTTAAATTAAAACTATGAGTATTAATACCCCAAGTCAACATAAAAGTGGGAACCATGCGTGTTCTAAATTATGCGGAAAAAGGGGTATATTTTCACTGTAATCACCAGCGAGAAATCATAAAAAGGGGTATTTTGAGCATCCATCTCCGTGAAATTTAAAAAAAAAAGGTATTTCACAGAACTTGTAAATCCAAATGTTCTACTAGAATTCTACTTGTTGCTCAAAGAAATCCACAAGGGATTGACTTATCCTTAAATGAGACTTTTTTTTATAATTTATGTAATATTTCTATGAAGAAAATCTTGGAAGATGCGGGAAAGCTGGCGGGAAAGATGCACCAAGATCTGGTAGTACAACAGACATGAAAAGTAATGTATATATTTATGTTTTGTTCTTAATCATGTTAATATATTCAATTTTAAGAGTCTTTGAAAAGGGGTGTCTGCAAATCTTGTCTTAGAAAACCATGAAATAGGGGGTATTTTAATTCTAATTTTGTCCTAGTTTTTGCAAAAAAAGGGGGTAAAATCAATGAAAAATGTTTGAAAAGGGGGGGTTAGAAAAAACAAAGAACTCGCATGGTTACCACATTTTATGTTGACTTGGCACATAAATAGTATATGGATCATTTTCCTGGTTAAATTACTAGTCACCAGACTATAGCATCACTTCTACAGCAAAATGAATCCATTAAAACACGATTCACCAAAAATCAGAAGCTGTTCTATTTCATGTGATGCTAGGGAGGACAGCAAGTTTGCAAGCATAAACATGACAGGCCTATGAGCTGGCAGGGATGCTTAATTCATCTAAACTTGCAGCCTAAGCTTTCACATCCACTGCTTGCACTAAGGCCTAAAAATAAATTGTTTGTTTGCCCTCCAGTGGAAAATTAAAATTTTGGGTTGGTCTGTCAGTTTTTTTTTTCTTTTTTACTCTGCACATATATTATAAAGAATGATCTCATTCCATGGATACCAAGCAATGCAGGCCACGGCTTCATCAAAGATTGTGGGTCATTACTTAGAGTAAATATGCATTTTATACTACTAAATGTCACTTTATACTGCTAAATTTTTCATATTTTTTGTTGAAAATATTGAGTTTTCATATTTTAGGTGTTTGAAAAAAACAAACAAATAAATAAATACCCGACCCAAATTTTTGGCATTTTAGGGTCGGTCATGGAGGGCAAACAAACATATTTTTTTTATAGGCCTTATGTTAATAGTTAGACAAAGGGAGCATTTCAGGCTTCAGTTTCACCAAGGAAGTAAATGCACAATAATCACCAGGTTGGGAGTTAAGGGGTTATGAGGGTTGGCAGATCGTCTCCTAGGCATACCTGTATTGAATTGAGTCATTCATACTGGTCACACGGGCCCCTACAAGCAGGACAAAGAGAGAACATATCTATAAAGATTCTAATCTACCACTGACTAGCACGCTTCAATTTCTCTGAATTACAAAATCAAAATTCTGTTTTTCATTTTATTTTAATTTTCTGTGTTTACTCAAAATAATGCATACAAATACCATAAATTTCCTTCCTTCTCATACATCTTTGTTTACATGTTTGTTTACTTTGTTAACTTCCTATACATGTTTCGTTTAAAACTCTGGGGAGCAAACACAAACATGGGTCTAGTTTTATTCATAAAATGTCATACAGAATAGCCCGAATTGACAACACTGATAATAATATAAGTGAGCTTTCCCAAGATTATATCAATATAAATAAGTACTAAAATCTACAACTAGCCAGATCAACAAAAAGAAGATGTCAAATGTGTTTTGTCAGTGCCTATTTGCTGTAACACACTCTAGCCGTATAGTCTATAGAGTTAATATTTAATTGGCAAATTGACTTCTAGTGTGGTCAGGAGCCGCTTCAAAACTCAATCAGTGATGGCTGACCACCATCAGAAACCAGCTGTTTGGATACAATAGCAACTGGCCAGCAACTGTTAGCTTCCCCAGGGTTGGCTTTGTGCGTTCAATGCTAACTAGACTCTATATTCCCTACATGATTGTTAGTCAGTTGTGCAAAATACCAATTAATTGTCTACCTTTTTTGTACGCTCTTGTTCATGTACTTCACTCTATTACCTGGAAATGTAGCAACTTTACTTTAATAATTGGAACAGAATGTTTTAGGTACATAGGCCTAATGATATCTAAGAGTTATTAAATAAATCATCTTAAAGGGGTAGGATCCAAGTCTAGGTGTAGGATCCAATTTTAACATGTGCATAATTATTGAAAATGATGCTTGGACCCCATGACGCATGCTTTTGAAAAAACACGCGTTTCTGTGACAAAACTCACTTACCTCATATCCTTAGTCTTGTGTTACTGATTTGTACAGTGCAAAAAAATGAAATTAGCACCTTTTGAAAGGACCTCCAGGGTTTTAAAAATGATGTTGGTGTTTCTCAGTCAAATGTCAGAAATTGGGTATCAAATGAAAGCTGAAATTCCAGCACTTGTTCACACAATCTTCAAATTAAGTTTGCGAGTTCCGTAATGACGCAGAAGCCAATTTTTCGAGGTGAGGCGATACTTTTTTGGGAGTTTTTATATATTAGCTACTTACCATTGACTCCTATGTTTTGGAAGTCCCTGTGATTGCATCGATTTCTTTCATATAGTTTGTGATACAACGATTCTGTTGTGCCACTGAGGAAACAAAAATATCCATGAATGACACCATGAACACATATATTAATAACTGTGGAGTTGGATTAATCCAGGGATTCTCCCGGGGGGGGGGGGGGGGGGGGGTAGGGGGTACTTACATTGACGGACGGTATGGGTATGTGCCGCCCTCAAAACCCCCTTTAAAGCCTCCTCTTCTGCTCTCCAAGATGCTCTTTTCAAGATTACTTCAGTTCTGAAGACCCCATTTTCAAAGAAAATGACTCAAAAGTGTGTTTTATTATGTTTTCAAGCTAATTTTGAGCGATTTTCAGTATAGTCGTATTTTTATGGAAAAAAACAGTTCCTCAGACCTCAATTCGGGAAAAAATCAGTTCCATAGACCCTATTTTTAACCAGGGGGCATTCCCAACTAGCGGGGTTTTGACTATTACAGATTGGCGCTTTTACTCTCTCAAAAAACAAAGAAATACATTTGAAATACACTGAAAAATAGATGCATGTGGCACTTTAGCCAACAATTCTCTCATTTATGTGCTTATAGTGCATTGTAAGAACTAGTTGAGAACCCCTGGATTAATCCAATCAGAAAAATATATGGCATTTCCAAAATCCAAATTAGGCTTAAAAAAAACAATTGTTGACTTGCCCTTTAATGGTGAAATTGATGGTCGGTCGGTCAGAGTTTTTCTTTTTTTTTCTTCTCGAAAATGGACCAAAAATGGAATAAAATACATCGCGGTCCCCGGACCACTATTGTCGTCTGTCATCGCGGTTTGTCGATGATGTACAGGTCCCATGTACAGGTTTGCATTTGACCCACACACCTTTAACATACCAAAATCCATGCACCTTTAATGTTTTAAATTTCAGCAAAATGAACCATACACCTGACACCTTAACCTTTGAAATCAGACAAAGTAGAAAATTTGACCTTCCTATAATACCTTTCTCTTGACCTTTGACCCCCAAGATGACCTTTGACCCCACACTTGTTGGGGTCACATGTGTGACAATACCTAGAGACTGTTGTCTCCAAGTCCCATCGAAATCCATAGAAGTGTATTGATACTACATTAAAAACAAAATTATGTTTAGTTTAAGAGATATGGCCATTTTTCTCTTTCCAGATTCCATAGGATTACATGTAAGAGCGCCACTTAAAACGTATCATATTCGTTAATTACACAACCGATCGGGCCAATTTTCAAATATGTTGTGCGCAATTCAAAATAAGGTAGGGTTAACATTTTGAAAGGGTAATTTTAAGATTTTTTCCAGAAACTGATCCATGCACCTTTAAATGGTATTTTTCAGTGCAACGCTTGAGGGGGATTGTGATATAATGACCTCTAGAATACATTTCAAGACCTAATTCCAATTTTTATTTTTACTTTATATTTTCAGAAAAATGAACCACACACCTTTAACATACCAAAATCAATGCACCTTTAATAAATACAAAAACTAATATCTAAAATTTTTCCAGAAACTGATCCATGCACCTTTAAATGGTCCCGGGGTAAATGGTATTTTTCAGTGAAACGCTTGAGGGGGATTGTGATATAATGACCTCTAGAATATAGTTCAAGACCTAATTCCAATTTTTATTTTACTTTTTTAATTTCAGAAAAATGAACCACACACCTTTAACATACCAAAATCCACTCTGACCAAAATCCATGCACCTTTAATAAATACAAAAACTAATTTTTAAGATTTTTTCCAGAAACTGACCCATGCACGTTTAAATGGAATTTTCAGTGAAACGCTTAGGAAACTAATTTTTAAG
Organism: Ophiothrix spiculata; assembly: GCA_000969725.1. NCBI lineage: Eukaryota > Metazoa > Echinodermata > Ophiuroidea > Amphilepidida > Ophiotrichidae > Ophiothrix > Ophiothrix spiculata. The sequence continues at coordinate 108,815 of JXSR01S075309.1, read as the reverse complement.
ATTTTTTCCAGAAACTGATCCATGCACCTTTAAATGGTATTTTTCAGTGAAAAGCTTGAGGGGGATTGTGATATAATGACTTTTAGAATACATTTCAAGACCTAATTCCAATTTTTATTTTTACTTTTTAATTTCAGAAAAAGGAACAACACACCTTTGACATATCAAAATCTATGCACCTTTAATTAACATTTGTCATTTAAGACCCCACCTGATGACCCTCACCTTCACCAACTTTCATCATTATCATGCTTTGAGGTGTCCAAGTGTGGGAAAATATTGGATCCAAAACATGATAATGATAAAATTGGATGATTTACGCCCGATATTTATTGGTCTCGCTATGAGTTTTAAAATATTGGGCTCGACTGCGTCTCGCCCAATATTTTTGCAACTCATAGCTCGACCAATAAATATGGGCTCAATCGATCCAATTTTATACCAAAATTGTGTCCAAGTTCCATGAAAATCAGACAAAGTATAGGAATTTTGTGATCAATCTTATTATTTCAACCACCAGCAGTCATTGACCTCTGTTGACCCCTTGTTGACCTTTGACCCCATTTCAGTTGAAACCATATGTGTGCACCTACTCAAGGACCATTGTGTCCAAGTCCCAGGGGAATCAGTCAAAGTATGTGAGAATAATGGCACATTGATAAAGGTTAACATTGTTAACCACGCCAGACAGACACACACACACAGACAGACACCCGCACATACTACCAAAGTTATACCTATGTGTTCATCTTACAAACGACACAAAAATAGGGGTTTTTTTAATTTAATTTTTTTCATTGTTTTGTGCTTTATTTATTCAAGATATATTTGCTTATTTCATGCAAATATATAACATCCTGTGAACATTGTTGTAAATTGAACCCAAACATCATGATATTTTTACCAAATGCACTGTTGAGATAGACAAAAGTTCACCCACCCCCCATAAAAAAAGGAAAAAAGCCTAAATGAAAAACCCTAGTGTTTACCTGATATTTTCTGCACCAATATTCAGTGGCATAGCCATAGGTGGTGCAGCTGCACCCGAATATTTCATTTGTCGGTGGGAAGAGCTGGTCATATGTTGGTAAATTTGTACAAATGTTGGAAATTTGAAGTTGAAGAGAACTTTGTCATTTTATTTTATAATAACTTCAGTAACTCTTGAACAGAGCCCACTTATTTGTTAGCACCAGTCAAAATTGGTCAGTCAGAATGACTGCTTCGCAGCGCCACAGCCTCGCTGCTCAGTCACTAAATGGGTTTGGTCTGAGGATCGAGGTAGATCAGTGGTAGGGTGGTAGGTAGAGGGATCTGGCCAAGATCTATAACTTCAGTTGTGGATAAAATTCAAACAGCAAAAATTATAACAAAATTGACTGCACAGCCAAGATTCATGAGAAATTGTGACATAGAATGTCAAAAAAGTATTCTGTGCCCTTGTGTGACTTTTTTCTTTCGATCTTCAGTTTTCAAAAGATACATTGAAAAAATCTGGGTCTACGTTTTCGAGTCTCATATATGTAGGTTGACGGTCGGAAAACAAATTTTCACTTCCCCAATATTGAAATCTACTACACCACTGCCAATATTTAATAAATTCATTGTAGTGTGGTTATTTCAAGATAAACAATAAAATTACAATACCAAATTGCTCCTGACATTTATATTATCAATCCAAATATTGACACAAAAACAATGAAGGTTTCTGAATAATTGTGAACAATTATTTTTACAAACAATTTTTACAAACAGTTTTAATTACATCAGTTTTTTCACAGACTTTGTGTGTAAAGTAGAAAAATCGATGTAGTTTCTCCTGATTTCAACTCTTCCTCAAACTAGAACTCCACACTACTTAATGGCCAAATGCTCAATTACCATATCACTGGTTTTGTCAGCTTTCTAGCTGTGTAAGAGTTGGTAACACAAACTGTGAACTTTTGTCATAAACTGAAAATAATTAAGTTCAATTTCTTTTGAAACCATGAAAGGAAAGTAACTTTCAGAATAATTTTTTGTATCATGAAGTGGTTATATTTTGACCCCAAGATTTCAATATATGGGGCCCAAATTTTTCTTCGAAAAATGATTCTAGGAAAAATGATAGACATTTTGCTATGTGCTCGAAAAAATTGCTGATTTCTACTAAGAAATGTTATAAAATCTTAATTATGTTTAAATTTAATAAAATAAAGAGGGCAAATTGAGTGTGATGTTTACATCAGTGACTGAAGGTAAATGAAAGGCAAGGAAGGGGTTATGGGAATGTGCCACAAATTTGGGTAGCAAAATCAGCCTCTTTTGGTATTTCAATAGGTCCTTTTTCTTTGATGGGTTTTCTTTTCAAAATTTCCCAAACTTTGCGCAACATGCATGGCCCATATTAGAGAATTTCCTCACAAAACTTAAGAGAATTGGTGCCAAAATTGCACAAATTTAGGCAAAAAATATCAAATAATTGAATAAATGCGACTGAAAATTTGGAATATTTGGTATATAGATGGGTGTCTTTTTCGTAAAAATTGGTATTTGGATGAGTGGATTTTCAAATTTTGCAGAGGCACCTCCCTACCCAAACCAAATTTGAGTAACCCTGATACCACCAATACACAATCAATCAATCAATCAATCAATCAATGATACAAGTACTTGCATATATACATAACCCATGAAGGAGTCTATTCGTACAGGGGACCCACGGCTTTACGTGACTGTCCGACCACGGAGCAAGTAGAGTAAAGTTTCTTGCCCAAGGAACAAGGAGAAGAAAACCGCCCGGCCCGGGGCTCGAACCCACAATCTCTGTATTACGAGAACCGTGCTCTTACCGCTTGGTCTTGCATGTTACCTTTTTTTCAAGTGGTTATATATTCTCTCTATAAATACTTACTGAATGATATCCCACGTGGTGTTCATGTATCCTGCAAAAATTGAATGAAATGAATGATATATTTATAATTCTAATTTTTTGCAAATCTATAGGGCCTACAGTCTATAAATCTTGAAGTATGCAACAAGCAGCCTATTAACACACATAAACCAATACCACCATACACAGAAATAAATTAGTCCGCACTTTTCGAATCATAACAACTTACCCAATCAAGTTGAATCAATCAATCAATCAATCAATGATACAAGTACTTGCATAACATGCCCACCCCACAAGGAGTCTATTTGTACAGGGGACCCACGGCTTTATGTGACTGTCCGACCACGGAGCAAGTAGAGTAAAGTTTCAAATGAACTATATATTCAAGATTTGTACATGTAGAAGCAACAAAATTAACCAAAAATAATACCACAATCATGAAAGATTCATGTACCAAATGCATCCAAAATTCTCACCTGTTGTTCCCGATAATTCTGGCCAATCTAGTTCATCCTCAGCTACCATCAACACATGCTCAAAGACTTCCTAGTTGGGTGAACAAAACAAACATGTCATGTGAAGAGGAATTGATCTTAAATTGAACTAAAAGTTAAAGGTATTCTGATCTGGTAACTAATTTAACATATGAGGGATGCTCTGGCAAAATGAGCGAAAAATCGTGAATTTCAAAATTGAGTTTGTGGCATATTTTAAGTTCAAGTTTAATTGTTTCCATGTCGCATTACAAACAATGTTAACAACATGCAGTAAGATAGGTAAGAAAGAACAAGTGTATTGTAGAGTGTATGGAGAGACTCGATATTGAGAAATTGCCTTATTTTCCTAATGATTTCCATTATATTTAGATACTATTTTGGTAATATGGGATGTATGAGCTTTCCAGGTGAGATTGCTATCAATTTAGTGGTATCAACCTTTTCAATGTACGAGGGGGTATCAAAAAGTTTTAAACTTTACCCAGAAGAAATGGCGCCAGGAACAAAATTTCATTATGAGATACTTTAGTCATCTTTACATAGTCAATGTGCAAAGTAACACATTTCTCCCACTTTTAACTGATTGTCTACAGACCATTATTGTAGGGATCCTCTTTATTGGAAATATCTGATTTTAGATTTCAATGAAAATTAACCTTTCCAGGTCGGTCATGTTTTAAACACCATTAAGACGTCATTCATGGACCGATTTCCATAATTTTGGTATCAATGGATAGAAGAAACCCTACCCATTACTATGGTATTAAACAATTGAACTTTGGTGATGCCAATAATATTTACTGGGCTATATAACCCTTCAAATACAAGGAATTAATTACGCCGCAAGTCTCAATTTCCTCAATGCAGCTTATGTTTTAAGCGGGTAGGTAGATGACATCAATCACCCCCTGTTTTGCACCATAATGTACATAAAGACGAGTGACAATTCTGACAAAATTTCATTGATATAGCTCAATCCCTTCTGGGTAAAGTTTAAAACTTTTTGACACCCCTTCGTAATTATTATCTATTTGCAAATTGAAATCAGGGGTTGGATTATTAATATGCTTGTTTTTAAATATCATGAAGTTAGTTTTGTTGATGTTTAGGGATAGTTTATTTAGAGATTTTATTTAATTCAAAATTAATTAGTCTTTCTAGTTGGGAAGGGCCTTTATGAGAAAATAAAATGTTTGTATCATCAGCAAAAATGATAAAGTGGGCATTTGTGGAAGAAAGAGGGAGGTCATTAATATAAAGAAGAAAAAGGATCGAGTGGCCCTAAGATTGATGCCTGTGGGACTCCACAAATGATATCAGTATGAATAGTGTTGTAGACAACCAATTGTTTCCTACCCGAGAGATAAATTTTAATCCATGAGTTAGCAAGACCTCTGATACCGTAAGCATTGAGTTTATTCAAGAGAATATCATGGTTTAGGGTTTCAAAGGCCTTGCTAAGAACAAGGAATATTGTAAGACTTTATCGATCGAGTGTCAGCACAACATTCATGACTTCCGGTTAAGAAATTCAGCATAACCTAGCAGGATTTATCCCTAGGGGGTCACTTACATTGACCGAAGGTACAAGTATGTGCCACCCTCAAGAACCCCGGAGCCTCCTCTTCTACTCTCAAGATGCCCACCTCAAGATTACTTTAGTTCCAAAGACCTGCATTTTCAAGAATAAATGACTCGAAAAGTTTTCAATCTAATTTTGAGCGATTTTCGACTCCGATAGTCGTATTTCTGTAGGAAAAAGCAGTTCTTGATTTTTAACCATAAATCAGTTCCGCAAAACCCTATGTTTGGACTTGCGGGCGGCACGTACCTACCAAAAATGTTTTGAGTACCCAGCAGAGATTTATACCTTGTGCATAATAAAAAATAAAGAATATCACATAAGAAATCAGCCGGTATATGGAAATGTGCAGTAGCTGAATCACCGAGGGCTGTAACTCCACAGTGATTGGAGTCCTAAAAGTTCATAAGAGAAACCTACCAGGGATAGTTTAGTTGCCGTCATCCATTCGGCTGGTATAT
>JXSR01S075308.1:13015-24771 GCA_000969725.1 Ophiothrix spiculata | reverse complement strand
TAGAAGTATGCTGGTTTGCAGAAAAAAATGTCAATATTTCTTGGTTTAGTATGCAAGAAATTGTACCATTATGTGTCCTATTTCAAAAAGTTTGTGCCCCCCTCAAACTCCCCCTGCAACAATTGTCAGAACAGACTCAAAAGTCACCCTCTGCAGTATTCAATGTCTAATAATTATTTCATCTTGATTATCATTTCCTTCAACATGTGTTGTGGGGGGGGGCACAAAATAATGGGTTGTGCTGGTAGGAGGGGTCATAAACTTTTCAGCTCTCGGATAGGGGGGTCATGAAAAAAATTACATAGTGTCTCTGCTTTTTAGGACCCACTCCCTTCCGAGGAAAATGCTAGCCCCCTATAGCAATATCAACTTCGGAGAAAAACATAGTTGTAATATAGGATATTCAATGAAGCCCAAACAAATGATTTCTTTATTGAAAATACCACTCAAAACTTCATAACAGCTGATGTTTTTGATGTCAGATTTCAGCCAACTTTAGCGGACAAGCTTTACAGATTATAATCTTGCAAAAGCAACAATAAACTCACCTTCAATATTTCTTGAATATATGACGTATGCCCGGTCAAACGCCTCGTGGTAGAATTCAAAATTTCCAACTTCCACTTCAACATAATCCAACAGGATTCATGGTCAATGCTAAAAATAAGTAAACAAGGAAATATGTTTTTTAATTTTTTTCATAACATGTGTGAAATTCTACGGCTGACACATGTTCAGTATGGAGGAACCTATCAATCTTATAAACTCTACATGAAATACAACATTACTCCTCAAATCGAAATAAATGGACCAATTTAATTGACATTTTGAACTGAAACTTTTTATAGTGTTCACTCATATGTAATTGAAAACTAATTTGAAAAACCCCATCAATGTACCTTAATCATGTTTTTCTCACTCTGTTTGAATGTGAACTACTTATTTGTAAAGACTAACAATGTTACAAATATGCAGCAAAATAATGATTTATTCAGAGTCTATCGATATGCATTGCACGACATCCATCGACGCACAGTCTTTTACACAAGCTATTCCTTGCATGCATAGCGCATGTAAAGACTGCGCATAGAGGGGCATCGTTCGATGCATATCGACAAGACTCTGAATAAACCATAACAACTCACCTTTCATGCATTAGCAGATCCACATCAAGTCTATAACTAATTGAAACTGAAGAACAGTCAGTTCCTATCCAATTCCTTCCAATGGAGCCCTCTGCTTGTAGTCACTGAAATACATAATGCTTGGTGTATATACATCAATGTCATGTAACATTCAAATTTACATCATACAATTAAGGAAATGCCTTGTGGTGGAAGAAATTGGAATCACTCTTACCAATGCTTCATACCTGCAAACGCTTCATGGCGGTAGAATTTGAAAAATCCTTTTGAAACATCTTTGACCACAGTTGAAAATAAGCTTCATTTAGCTAAATTGCATGGCACCAAGTACCAAGTTGGGCTACCTTGGCAAAAACCTTAAAATGTTTTTTTTTGGATATCTTTAAACCCCTTAAATGCCTAATAGCTGTAGAATTACAGATCCCTTTTTTGAATAGACACAAGCAATAGCCTCATAGTGGTAGACTCCTTTCTTGAAATCGGAAACAAGCAAATGCCTCATAGAATTCCAGACCCCTTTCTTGAGTTACCTACCAGCAAATGCCCCATAGAATTCCAGCCCTCTTTCTTGATTACCTGATACCAGCAAATGCCTCATAGAATTCCAGACCCCTTTCTTGAGTTACCTACCAGCAAATGCCTCATAGAATTCCAGACCCCTTTCTTGAGTTACCTACCAGCAAATGCCCCATAGAATTCCAGCCCTCTTTCTTGATTACCTGATACCAGCAAATGCCTCATAGAATTCCAGACCCCTTTCTTGAGTTACCTACCAGCAAATGCCTCATAGAATTCCAGCCCTCTTTCTTGATATACCTGATACCAGCAAATGCCTCTTGGAATTCCAGCCCTCTTTCTTGATTACCTGATACCAGCAAATGCCTCATGGAATTCCAGATCTCCTTTTTTTGTTACCTGAAACCAGCAAATGCCTCTTAGAATTCCAGCCCTCTTCTTTGATTACCGGATACCAGCAAATGCCTCATAGAATTCCAAACCCCTTTCTTGAGTTACCTACCAGCAAATGCCTCATAGAATTCCAGCCCTCTTTCTTGATATACCTGATACCAGCAAATGCCTCATAGAATTCCAGATTCCTTACTTGGTTAGCTGAAACCAGTAAATGCCTCATAGAATTCCAACCCTCTTTCTTGATTACCGGATACCAGCAAATACCTCATGGAATTCCAGATCCCCTTTTTGGTTACCTGAAACCAGCAAATGCTTCATAGAATTCCAGACCTCTTTCTCGATTATCTGAAACCAGCAAATGCCTCATAGAATTCCAGACCCCTTTCTTGGTTACCTGATACCAGCAAGTGCTTCATAGAATAGACCCATTTCTAGATTTTCTGAAACCAGCAAATGCATTATAGATTTCCAGACCCACTTCTTGGTTACAGCAAATGCCCAGGATTCCAGTCCTCTTTCTTGATTGCCTGATATCAGCAAATGTCTCAGAGAGTTCCAGATCTCTTTCTTTATTACCTGAAACCAGCACATGCCTCAGTGAATACCACTCCTCTTTCTTGAGGTACCAAAAACCAGCAAATGCCTCATAGAATTCCAGCCCTCTTTCTTGATTACCTGATTCAGTGGCCCGTATCTTGTAATTTACTATGCCGACCTTAAGGTACCTTTCGATATGACGGGTCACATATAATTACCATTAGAAATAAATATAAAGCATGGCATAACATGCATGTTGTTAACGGTGTGACAAAATGAGGCACATGTAGGTTTAGAAAAGCTCTCTTTTGATGAGTCATATATATTTATACACAGAGAGCTTACTTTATCCTACAACGTATGGCTTCCTCCAGCATAGTTGGTTGGCTAACAAAGAAAAGCACAAGTCTGCATTGTTCCAAGTTGTAACACCTTTCTCTTTTAATTTGCTAAATACTTCACAAAATACTGTTATATTTGCAGGGCTGATTATTGTTGTATATAGGTTACCTGAAGACTTCACCAGTGGATGATAAAGCTGATATACCACCAAACAGAAAAACTCGATTGAAAAATCTACATTTGCTCTGCATGCTTGCTCACAGCTAAAAATGTGCTTACAGTCAAAAAGATGGCCGATGCCTCTACCACAATATCCACTCAACATTGTTTCTTCACCTCACATTATACATCCACACCAATCAAAGACAAGATTCACACATTTAAATAAAATCCATTCATTTTTCAATCACCCAATTTAAATAAGCAATAACTTTATCAAGGCTGGGATGCATGCCAGGCTTGGCTGTGATAAACAATATCATTAGATAAATCAGTCTAAATAAAATTCTCTTTAAAAAGAACAGCACAAAATTTTAAAAACATGTATATTTGAAAGAAACAAACAAATAAAAAGAAAAGTTTATATATTTTTATCATGTTCAGGCCATTCGACCATAAAATGAGGCTAGCACAGTTGTACACAAGTGCCATGTTTGAAGTGGCAGACGAATTCCATGTCTATCAGTTTGCCAATTCAAGTACATTGATAGACGGTTGACAGGGGCGGATACAGGAATTTTCAAAAGAGGGGTGCAAATTAGTCATATGTTGCTCTGAAAAAATAAGGTGTTGAAGGGTGCAGAACTGATTGATTTTACCTACAAATCATGCATTTGCTGCCGTTCTTGACACAATGATTAATTTTCAAGGAATAAAATCATTAAAAAGTGGCGGCTTCTTGACGCGCTATAGAGGGGGGGGGGAGGGTGCCGGCTGCGCCCCCTCTAAATCCACCACTGGTTGATACTTGCAATGTTGTGGGTAAAGCTATCATTCTTTACCTTGGTTGTGATTTAGATTTGATTTTAGTTGAAAGAAAATGACTTCATCCAATGTTCAAAATAAAGCGATATTGTGGGAAATCATTAAAAGGTTTTTGAAAATCATAAATGTACCACTGATAGCAAGTGGTTCATCAAGCCTTGCATCGACCACTGAAAGTAAGTAGCTCATCAATGCCCCATATCTACTACTGACAGCAGGTAGTTCATCAATGCCTCATGATGTATCTGCCTGTCGAGCAGGTAACTTTCCAAAGTTACCTGCCCGACAAGAAATTTTCCTGCCCGAATTTTAACAATTTAAAAACAAAAAAACATCACCAACCGCTAAAAAAATTGAAAATTGATACAACTGGTGTTAAATAGACTTAAAATTGGGTGTTTTTCACAAAAAAACTTAAAAAATGTGTGATTTTTGCAAATGTTTACTATTTTTATATAAATTAAACTTGAAACTTGAGAAATTTGGTATTTATAAGCATATGATAGGTTGGAATTAGATAGATTCCCTTTTCTTGAAAATTGGAATTTTTATGGTTGGTATTTCAAATTTTCTAGTGGCATACCTTACTGAAAATTAGAGATCATTGGATGTTGTGTAATTACTCAAAATGGACGCAATATATATAAAAAATTGAAAACTTTACCCACCATAGCTCACCATGTTCGGAGGTTAACTTTCAATTTATACCCGCCTGGCACCAAAGTTACCCGCCGTTGGATGTCGGGCGAGTGCTAAAATCAAGCTCTGCTGATAGCAGGTAGTTGCCTAAAGTCATCTGAAAAAAGCTTTTTCTTTCTAGGTGGGACCAAATCACAGCGTGTGTGAACAACAAACAAATCAAATCGATCATCAAGTCACACAGCAACAGAACTGTCATATCACGAGAGCTCACACGTATTGTGTGAGTTGCGTGTTAACTTTAACCTCGGTGCACAAGACACGTAATATTGAAAAGGTTTTCTTCACGCGACTTTATATCTACCACATATAGCAGGTAGTTCATCAATGCCTCATATCTACCACTGATAGCGGGTAGTTCGTCAATGCCTCATATCTACTACTGATAGCAGGTAGTTCATCAATGTCTCATATCTACTACTGACAGCAGGTAGTTCATCAATGCCTCATATCTGCCACTGATAGCAGGTAGTTCATCAATGCCTCATATCTACCACTGATAGCAGGTAGTTCATCAATGCCTCTCATATCTACTACTGACAGCAGGTAGTTCATCAATGCCTCATATCTGCCACTGATAGCAGGTAGTTCATCAATGCCTCATATCTACCACTGATAGCAGGTAGTTCATCAATGCCTCATATCTGCCACCGATAGCAGGTAGTTCATCAATGCCTCATATCTACCACCGATAGCAGGTAGATCATCAATGCCTCATATCTACCACTGATAGCAGGTAGTTCTTCAATGCCTCATATCTACCACTGATAGCAGGTAGTTCATCAATGCCTCATATATCTGCCACTGATAGCAGGTAGTTCATCAATGCCTCATATCTGCCACCGATAGCAGGTAGTTCATCAATGCCTCATATCTACCACCGATAGCAGGTAGATCATCAATGCCTCATATCTACCACTGATAGCAGGTAGTTCTTCAATGCCTCATATCTACCACTGATAGCAGATCATCAATGCCTCATATCTACCACTGATAGCAGTAGTTCATCAATCCTCATATCTGCCACTGATAGCAGTAGTTTATCAATGCCTCATATCTACCAAAGATTGCAGGTAATTCATCAATGCCTCATATCTACCACTGATAGCAGGTTATTCATCAATGATTCATGTCTACTATTGACAGCAGCTAGTTCATCAACGGCTATAAGCAAATAGTTCCATGCTTCAAATCTACCAGTGATAGCAGAAAGCAGTTTGGTATCTAGTAGATATGGGACACTAATGATAGATATTATTAGGAAGAAAAATCAAGACCGTCATCTGGTATGTCAATGTAGTGGCTGATTTATTTTGGTGGAGTGCCAAGGAGCCGCTGCTGTTTAATGATTTTATTACTTAAAATTTAATAATTGTGTCAAGAACGGCAGCAAATACGTTATTTTTAGGTATATTCGAACAGTTCTACACCCTTCAACACCTTATTTTATCAGAGCAACACCTGATTTTGAGTGGGCGCCGAGGCGCTGTCAAAATTGAGCCCCCTCTTTTGAAATTAATTCCTAGATCCGCCCCTGCAATGGGTCTTTTTTCTTGCAAAATATGCTTTCATGGGACAACATTCCACAATTTTCAACAATTGCACCAAAACGGCATAAATTTGGGCAATTAAAAAACCCTGAACATTTGCATTAATTTTGTGGAAATTTGTGATTTTTGAAGTTTTCAAAATTTTGTACATGGATGGGTTGCCTTCTACTTCTACGCTTATTCTCATCAAAGCCTGTTCAGCATCTAGATGAGCTCTGTGGTCTTAGAGGGATGATATACTTTTGAAGGTATACTAAGTAACTATTCACTCTGGTCCTAGAGTAGATGACATACTTTGACAGCTTCAAGACCGTCTTGAGGGACTCCCTGTTGAAGTAGTTACAGCATCATCTAGACTTTTTACTCGACTTGATCTGACTCATGTGCACACCCAGTGCGTTTCATTCTCATGTATTTGAGTCCGCACTATACAGGGCGTCCTAGAAAAAAGGAAACCGAGATTTGCGCCCTCTGTGCTTTGACACGGTCGACTGATTTGGAAAACTGTTTAACTAGATTAATGCACCAGAAAGTCTTCTTTCCAGCAATACCAAATATTCCTACGTTGCTATCCTTGTTGAGTAATTATACGACCAATTTAATGAATTGTGCATTTTATGCCTTTGTACCACTTTTTGGTAGCGTTAACTACTTGCTCATGATGTGCTTGAGTTTAATCCGTGTTGCAAGAAGGACTCCTTTAAGACTCTTTTTTGGATGACTGAATATCGGATTGTTCCTAGATTTAGAATATTACACTCGGAGAGTGCAACTGAATACAGGAACGTTTTTGAAAGGAGATTTCATGATTAATTTGCTTCCTATTTGAGCTATGGAAAATCCAATCCCAAAATTGAATTTCAAACCATTCATCAGCTTGATATCGTATTTTTGTTAGTAAATGCTTTATTTAAACCAGCAAATAGCATTGCAAGATGCAGTTCACCTTTTAAATGTTTTCTTTGTTACATGTTGAATAAGAACAGATAGTTACGTAGCCTTCATGAAGTTGCCATTTATTATCGAAGAGAGATTTCCTGTTGGGCTACCTTAACACATGGATGTACGAATTCAGGCCCGTCAAAATTTACGCTGTTTTATTTATTCTCAGCCTAGTTTTGGACGATTTTACTCCATTTTCAGGCCTTTCTGTCACTTCTTAAGGTCGTTAAACGTTGTGTCACTTACATCACTGCTTAACAGCAAAGTCTTCAAATTTCTACCAAATAGCACCAAGAGACATCAAGAAGTTAACTCTACCAAAAGTGGTACAAAGGCATAAAATGCACAATTCATAAAATTGGTAGTAATTACTCAACCAGGTTAACAACGTAGGAATATTTGGTATTGTTGTATAGAGGACTTTCTGGTGCATTAATCTAGCAAAACAGTACTCCAAATCATTCAACCGTTTCCAAGAATCTCGGTTTCCTTTTTTCTAGGACACCCTGTATAGTGCGGACTCAAATACATGAGAATGAAACGCACTGCGTGTGCACATGAGTCAGATCAAGTCGACGCATGAAACAGAGTTTTTCTAGGATACCCTGTATTGGAAGAAGAAGAAGAAGAAGTCAAGGTAGCGGGGAGGATTCCACTACTCTTATTTCGAACAGCCATAGCTTAGCCTGTGACATTCTTTTACATCCGACAGTGTGTCAGGAACACGTCAGATGGGACCGACGGCTTTACGTGCCCTCCGAAGCACGAAGCAACTCTTGATTGTTTCAAATTCTAGCAAGTGGCAGTTCAAAGTTGCCAGTGGCACATTCCTAGTCAAACCAAACTTCAACATAATGTTCAGAAAAAGTTAACAAATAAGTAGTTTTGTATGCATTGAATTTGTTTAACAAAACTAAGTGAAACACACCAATTTAAATTATGCATAAGTAAATTTGAAATGATACTCGCAAAAGCTTAAAAATATATCACCTTTAAATTTCAACAACCTGGAAAACGACGGTAAACTGCCTGAGTGATGCTGCTTTCAGGGCAGATGACGCAGCAAAGTGTACAAAGATTTTTGAGATACTGGATATTCCTAATACACAGTCATAATAGTTTACTGGGTGTGTTTATCAGGGTGTTTTGAAAATCTACTCGCATGCGTCATCTAACTTTGCTCACAAAGGTTGTCTACAGAGATAATTTTTTTAAGCTATCAAAAAAGTACATAATCATCAGTGGCGTGCCCAGGACTTTTTGAGTGGTGGGGCACAACCATCAGTTTCCCCCGAATGACCAGTAGCGGAAGGAAGGTTAAAATGTGAGATTTTTAGGAAAAAAATTGTCAATTCAGCTAAAATCTTGAAACTTACGCAAAACTTGGCAAATTTTGACTGAATATTAACATATAACATACTTGCCAACATTTGAAAACTGGAAAGAGGAACAAACTGGCACATTTTTGTACAAAAAGAGGAACACTTCCCATTTTCCTATACTTTACTATAGGGTGAGTTTTACAAAAAGAGGAACGGATTGGTAAAAATTACCTTTTTCTTATGCAAAAAACAGAACCGTTCCTCTTAAATAGGAACAGTTGGCAAGTATGATATAATACCTGAAATTTTGCACGAAGCGTGCAAAACTTTTTGCTTTTTCACTTTTAAATTATCAAAAAACAAAGGGAAATTCAAGGTCACACAAGCCCACGGCAAGTTTTCAAAACATGAAAAACTATTTTTTTTCTCTTTCCTTTTAATTTTTCTCTCTCTTCCCCTTTCTTTTCTATCTTTTTTGTGTCTAGATCCCCGAATGGGCCTTTTCCCCCGACTGACTCACCAGACTTGGGGGGGGGGGGGTACGTGCCCCCTCCGCCCCCCTTTGGGCACGCCAGTGATAATCATAGGGTTGTAACACTGTAAATTTGAAAATATGAGTATCATTATTACTTGTGCAAAATTTAATTAGTATTTTTTCGGTTCTACATTGATAAAATATTATTCATGCTGATTTTTACTAGCAAATTTCAGTCAGATCTATCATAGACCAGACACCTTAAACATTAGTCAAAGAACAATTTCAAGAAATAAAATAATGAATAACGGGTACAAATGTAATAGATTTTCATTTTTTATTTCACCAATAATTATATTTATATTTTTCAATTATTACCATTTCCGCTTTTGAAAGTTGCACAAGTTCACAAAACAAAAACTTGAAAAACAAAAAGCTCTCTAATTTTTGAATTCTTTTTGATACAAGGTTGTGTGTTTGTGAATCTAAGAGAACTTTGTCAGCATTGAATGCATGCTGACAGAAGTTGTTTTCTTACAGATGCAAAATCACCATTGATTTTCTTAAAAATTTGGCATTTGGTAGATTTATTAGTGCTGATAAGGAATCTAAAATAACAGAAAAAGATTGCCATGCTCATTTTTGAGATACAGACATAATTTCAAAAAGTACATATTTCCAAAAAAGTCGCCCTATTAACCACACAAAGTATATACAGGGTGAGTCAAATTAAAGTGTAATCAACAGAGAAAATTTTTACAGAAAATCTGTTTAAATGTTTATCAATTTTAATTTTATTTTGAAATCTCACGCGAGATTATGTGAAGATCCCGCTCATGTGGCGTGGTCAGCTCGTTCATCAGCGTGGTCAGAGATACATGTCTCCGTAATTGGTTGTTACGAGACAAACATTCTCGACATGAAAATTATCGTGAGAATTGTTTTATACATTTATCATCAATTATGGCACTTCCAAAGACGACAAAAAGCACGGATAAATCTAAAGAAAAGGAGAAAACATGACTGTTAACTGGCTTACACAGCAGTGAAAATGCGTCAAGTCTTTCGAATTCGACAGACAAACCAGGTTTGGCAGCGTCGAAAATAGCAATGAAAGCAAAACAAAAGACTAACAAGGTTTCAGAGGATTTCGAGGAGAGATTTTCACGGTTAGGAGTACTTTACAGACTCATCGACGCGTTGGAAAATGCCAATGACACGGTTGAAAATGAACTGGATGCAACGATTGTTCATTTTGTGCAGAGTTTTCGTATTATCTTTCAAGAACGCAATGTAAAATTTACAGTAGGGATGACCACTTGCTTTCGGCTTAAGCAGATTTCGTACTATTTCTTTTGTGTTAAACATAAAAAATACATGATAAAACAATAAGGGAAAAAGTCAGGGATTTAAGTTCCTTTTGAGTTACACAGTTTTACGAGCTATGCGTTTTTGTGTTACCGAGTTTCCACTGTATAATCATTTTAAACTTTCATGAGTGCTGATTCTGTGCATTGATCATTGATATCCATACTGAGTAATGAGCCCGGTACCGGTGGTGTTACTAATATTGACCATTTTGTATGCATGATCGTTTAGTTCCTGTTTTTGTGAAAAAAGGGTCCAACTTGAAAACATGTTTGTGAACATTATTGTTCATATTTCTTTAAGGTCTTTTTTTGACGATGAACTCAATTTTTAAAAAGGATATATTTTTGTGCTTTATCTTTCACACTTTAATCACATATTATGAATCATGAGAATGTAAAAACCTTATCATTTGAGAAGCTTTAATTTTCTCTGCGCATGGTCTTGAAATGTTAAAAAATAGATTATTTTGTTCTAGTATACTTGAAATCCAAAATATAGGGGTGTTTTTAAAGGGTATAGTACTTGTTTTCCTGTAAAAAAGGGGTGAAAATGTACTTGAACTTGCGCAACAAAGGGGGTATTTAGAGAACTTTTATGTGTTACACCTTTGAATAGAAAGCGACACCATCGGGATAATGAGCTGATCATCCAATTGAGCAAGTAATTAATAAATACCTATTATTGATGTAGCATGTACAAGACAATGATATAAATTGGAGGCAAGTAGTAAATTGTCATTTCATTGATAGTAGAGATGAAATTCTGCCCAATCATATGTCACATCTACAGATGAGGTCCATAATATGAAAAATTCTTAAAGTTCAAATACAAATGACACTCACAGATTGGGTATCAACTTGGTTGGCATAAATATTGTGTTGGATAGTTTGCGTAACACCTGAATTCATTTCCGAGTTTGTTTGTGTGGCTCGGTATAAAACGACAAACATCGGCATTGAGTAGCTCTTTAGCGTCGGCTTCCATTACTGCACCTACAAAAAATCAGGAAAAGGAGAAATTTTGAGAAAAGTCACTTAATTTGTAGGAAAATTAAATTTTTTATTCAAGTTATTGCAATTAGCTTGCAAGTTTATGCTTGCATCCCTATTAAAGGGGGGGGGGGGGCACTCACTTTATTTACTTTATTTTTTGACAGGGATGTGCCACAGGCAGCACAAATTTTGGAGGCAAGGGAACTGACAAGCAGGCAAAAAAAAGGGTCTTGGGAACTCTTCCAACCCTGGAAAATGAAGGGTCTTGGGAACTGATGTGCAAAGCAAATGTAGGATCTTCAAAACTGAAATGGATTGGTCAAGAGTTGGGTCTTGAGGAATGATGTACAGATCATAAATTGTGTGACTTCTTTCTTTTCTTTAACCTTTTCCTGTCATAGGGCGTCTGAGCGACGCCATAAATTACTGCCAGCTCAGGCGTAGGGCGTCTGAGCGACGCCCTAACTAACACTGAAGTATAACTA
>JXSR01S075306.1:35089-45674 GCA_000969725.1 Ophiothrix spiculata | reverse complement strand
TTTTTTTCGCACCCCAAATGCTAATTTATGCTAATTAGCTCAAAAACGACGCGGTCGATCTCAATTTGTTTTCGCCAAAAGAAGCGCAACATTTTCAAAAATCCAAGATGGTCACCAGATTCAATATGGCTGCCAATTGACAAAATGCCATCATGTTGCATTTTTACAGGATGGGAACATCTATGAAGCTGCCGTGCCCCCACCCCCCCAAAAAAAACACCTTTGAGTTTATAGATTTTATTGACAGAATATACATGTAGATTAAAGTCGCACTTCATTTTCCTTCCTTCAAATAATGTTTTTGCCATTTTTCTGCGTATTTCGAGCTTCCTTTAGCAGCAAATTTTAGGAGCGCCCTCATAAGAGAATGAATAATTTATTCCTGAATATCACTTGAGATATTCAAAAATAACTGTGCTTGAGTATCTCTTCAGCACAGTTAGGTAAGTTTTGTTGTACTCTAAAGTGCGTGAATTACCACACTAGTAGAGTATTTTAGCTAAATTTAAGGCATTTCGATGGCTAATTTAGA
This sequence comes from Ophiothrix spiculata, assembly GCA_000969725.1. NCBI lineage: Eukaryota > Metazoa > Echinodermata > Ophiuroidea > Amphilepidida > Ophiotrichidae > Ophiothrix > Ophiothrix spiculata. The sequence continues at coordinate 45,142 of JXSR01S075306.1, read as the reverse complement.
TTTTAAAAACCATTGAACATACAGTCTGGCCCGTATTCCAGAAAGGTGTTTAGCTAAATCAAGATTTTTTTTTCTCGTCAACAGCACGGCTCATTGAACTGTTCTGCTTGAAAGCTGCAATGATGCGTATCATTCCTGGACAGTTGATGCTCAGTTAAACAATGGTTTAGCTAAACATCTTTCTGGAATACGGGCCACTGTGTATAAGTGTATGACTTCTAGTTGACACACTGTTTCTCAATTTTTCTATTTTTCTTCATCGTCATTTTTGACTGTCTAAAAGCTGTAGGTTATTTCTTACTAATTAAGTAACTTTCTCTGGCATTTTGAAAAGAGCCCTCTATGCAAAAAAGTAAATAATAATAATGATAAAAATAAAATAACAAATATATTGAAAGTGTTCATTCCGACAATAAACATGTTCTGTTTTTAAAGTAATGAATAATATTGCGTAGTGGTTACAAAGATGTGAAATTCACGCCAAAACATACTATGGATTTCAAACACAACATTCAAAATATTAGATATCCAAAGTAATCCACGTAAAGGATTTGAAAGAAACATGTGTCCCCAATTTATTTTCTCAAGCTATATTTTTTTAATTTGAAATTTGTTAATGGTACATCTCGAGGACAAAAAATCTTCATGTTAAACTTGAATGTTTCTCTGTATTGATCGTTTAGAATATATATTTGACCTATTGAGGCTATTTTGGTCGATTTCATTGAAAATATGCCATTTTTGTGGTCATTTTGAATTTGACGCATTAAATTACCTAGTTGTAAGACAGTTCCAATAACGAAAAAAAAAATTCAATCGTGTATTTTTGGCATCATTTGCTGTTATTTTGGTTATATCTATCTGACTTGTCAAGATTAGGAAAGTGAAAAGGGTTTGTAGGATATCCCAACATACTGATTATCAAAAGCATGGCATCAAACAGTTGATGTACACTTAAAACAAAAAACTACTATAGCATTAATTACATGATTACATGTAGATATCCTAAGGAGCTTCAGCAGAAATGACACGATCTTTCACCTGTACTTCTCCATTCCACTATTTTAAATCGTCTTTTTGTCTTTGTTAAAATTTTGAAAATGTCATGGTTACAACAATTACCAACAATGAAGCAGTTAAAATTTAGTTATCAATTGTATATAATTCCCGTCGAATAGGCCACAAATCATATGTAGCTTTTTTCTTACTTCTGCAGTTTCGGCACAATAAGAGCTTCGGTAAAACCTTATAGCGAAGGTGGCCGTAAAGATCTAGTTGTTGAAGACACGTCCACAGTAAGTATCTAAATTCTAAATTTCACCTCGATATTGACTTAGTGTTTTCCCTAGAAAATAAGTATTTTCAAGATTCTTGAAATGTGCCCGTTCATATCAACCAATCGCAGATTTGACCTTTGCTTGGAAAGTAAAGCAGTCTTATCTTTTTCCTGAATGAGTCATTACGTATTCATCCCCGACCATTTTCCAGTCAGAATATCTTGCTTTTTTAAACTTTCTTGTGCTGTTAAGACAGCTGACTGTAGGTTTGTTTTCAATACCATACCGTATATTTTGTGATACTTTCTTGCAATAAATGAAATTTTCTTAACCCTAACTGCACTGGCGCGGACACTGCTTCAAATTGAACTCATTTCCTCTTTTTAGCTATATGAGCTTTTTAAACATTTTTAAGACATTGAATTTACATTTACTGACGTGTTTCTCACAGAGAAATAAAAGAGCAATCATAAAAAATATTTTGAAAATTAAAAATTTCTTCGAAATTTGCATAAATCAGTGAAAATATGGCATTTAAGTACTTTTTTGAGAAATAAATATAATTATTACATTAAATAAATAATAAAATAAGTTGAAAATCATCAGAAAATACCACATATATATCTAACAACACTGAAAAGTGCTTTTTACAGGGATTTATTTGCTTTTATAGCGTTTTATCAATGTTCATTGACCAAAATTGACCAAAAAATGTATAAAACTTGCCAAATTCTGCAACCTTTATATGAAAAAACAAGCAAAAAATATAACAGTATTATTTTTGCATTTGCCTGTTTTGGTGTTCACATGGAACTTGTTGCTAATATCCATAGGCATATATTCAAGACATTTTTAACTGTAAATATTGAACAATGTGTGTGTTATAAAGAAAATATTTAACAAAAAATTGTAAAAAGTAAAGGGTTAAACAAAGAAGCACATAGTGAAACAATAAATTTCACATCAACGGTGTTAGTGAATTTTGTTAAACATTTAACAGGCAAAATCAAAAACAAAAAATTGCTATGTGTATGTTATTCAATACTTGAGTTGAATTAAATTAAACTTAGAGAAATCCACATTAACTTCCGTCATTTACATGTACAACGAGCCTTGTGAATTCGGCAAAATTGCAGTGTTAAAAATTTATAAATGGAAAGATTCCTTTGCATAGGGAATCTAGGTTGGCAATTTTTGAAATAAAAAATCGGAAGGAAACGTCTATGATTAATTTAAAAAATAGTGTAAGATACCTAAATAATCTATATTTTCACCAATTCCCTTCAGGCTCGTTGTCGCGAGGTAAAACCACATTGTGAACTGATAACCTGATTGTACATGACATGTCATCCCACGTAGCCATCATGAGGACTTAACGCTGTTTCCTAAGGGAAAAGCTATGGATTAGCGAACTACTCGTACCAGTATTTGTCTCATACGCTGGCGAGAGACAAAGTCTCGAATAACAATTGATACTATTATAATTGCATTTGATTTTGTTGGTCACAGAATACTCTTAAATTTGTGCCAGATTTTCACCCTGCTTAAATGGCGCAGACCACAACTTAGCTAAAGCTGTGTGCAGACTATCCCAGGACACGAATAATAGAAATTAGCAAACTCTGCGCATTACGTGACGTCCAACATTTTGAACTGCATTTACATGTATTTTAGTGGTCGATTTTCGGTCATCTCATCGTGCTATGAGCTATCTCGGTCAGTGATAATGTTGTGGTATGTACACTGAAAACATTATTTCGTCAAACGTGGTGGAAAAATCGTCAAACAGGGGTTATAAATTAGTCATGCAAGTGAATTTCCCCTTATTCGTCGCTTGACGGTATTTGCGGGCGCATGACAAACGAAAACAAATGCAGGACAAATTAATTTAATAACTGTACGAATTACAATATGTGGAGGACGAGTTTGAACGATTGACAAATGCACTTTTCGTTAATTGACAAATGCATATCGTCATGAGCTAAGGTCAAGACGAATTAATGTACGCATGACAAACTATGTTGACAAACTTCTTTGAGCACGACTAACCATACCTGAGAGCTGACGAATTTGCATGACGAATTATATCGTATATAACGGGTTTCCGTACCTTCAAGAAGTGGCGTGGCGTTTTATTCTCGAGTCGATTGCACAGGAGGACAATTAGCGACAACACATCTTTCGATTCGGATAGAACAACTCTTTAATTCCAGGTTAGGTTTGTGCCTAGCTTATCATCACATTCCGACCAGACCGCATTGGATTCGGAGTCGGACAGAACAACACTACTGGACTCAGAATTCCCGTATTCATACTTAAGCTTACTCATCATACTTCATCATCAGATTCTGACCAGACTAGTCCATCTAGATGGACCCCACAAGCGAGCGACGTAGGCGCACGCTTCGCGTTCGCTTGCGAGGTCCATCTGGATTGACTAGACCAGACAGCCATTGCAAAACCTGCAGGCAGAACCTGAGTGTTTCGTCTAGTTGATTTCACATGGATTGAGCCATACTTAAATGGAATTAGTCTACCGAAAACGAAACCTCTAAAAACTAGTGTCACTTGACAAATTAAGTGACAAATTATTATTCTTGTATGACAAATTAATTTTTGTGCATGACAAATAATTTTTTATTCATGACAACATAATTTTTCAGCATGACTAATTGTCATGAGAAAGTCGTCATACTAGACCGTTTTTCATGACTAATTATAATTCGTCGTTCAATACTAGTATGACGAATTCCACGACAAATTATAGTTTGTCATACTAGACCATTTTCATGACAACTTATTATTTGTCAAGTGATGAAACACAATTTTCAGTGTAGTGATAGACTGATGCAAAGGATTTTAATGTTGAATATTAAAGCTTTGGTATGAACTTTAATATAAGTGAGGTAAAAGAATTAAGTCAAGTCAAAACCGAAGCTTAATTGCTAAATTCAGACTCAATTATGGGGAACATTACAATATAAGTGCAGATAGGATGCGCGCCTGGCCAGCGACAACTAGTTAATGCGAAATGATTGTGACGGTTTCCTGACGGCAGCGTAATAATAATTGGCGACATATAATTGATGTCATAAACGACACTGAAGGAGAACGTTGCATGACTTTTATTCTTTGACTTGGGAAAATATTTATTTTTTTTAAAATTAAGGTTTGATTGAATAGACTATGTTGTTAACAACTTCTAGGACCAACCAGTAAAAAATAAATACTTTAAGAGATATTGTAAGTTATGAACAATAAAAACCGAAATTTTCCTTGATTTTTGTCATAAACGTCACCAAATAGTTTCCCATTAATCATTCAAAAGCTGAGATTATGGAGAATTAAACTGATTTTGTGTCCACCGCTTACAAAATTTTCAAGATCAGCGATTTCTTAAATGTCAAAATTAGGCCTCAATATTCCACGGACTTTTATTTATTTATTGACATCTTTAAAGAGGGTAGCCTTATCAGTGGTCCAGCACTGCTTTCCATAAGGGCCCTCTAAAGACTGTCATTGAGTGACCCTATTTTGTCATTCTTTATAACGAAAATGTCTGAATGACCAAGTTTTATCACCCTCTACACAGAATGACCCCATATTTTTGTTACTTGCCCCTAAATTTTGAAAGCCGGTGTAATGAGACTGGGTGTCCCCCATAACCGGGAGTCCGGGTCTTATTGAACTACACGGAAAAAGTCGGAATCAATGATTTATTGATCGCACATGTACAAGTACGTTCTACACAATTTAATGGTAGATAAGACACTCAGTCACTCGGACGCTGTATTTCATTACACTGGTAGAAGCAGGTACGTCATTTTCCTATATCAGTTCGACGGAACTCACAATTCGGATACGTATCCGAATTCGGATACTCCGTATCACAATTCGGATACCCGTATCCGAATTCGGATTAAAACAGCTGAAACCGGATATCAGCTGAAATGAATATTCAGCTTCGCCACGCACCATACCGGTATGTATAAAAGTCAATAACATTATCATCATTTGTCATCTAAATTCTAACAAAGTATTGGCCAAATTATTTTGCCTTCTGTGATAAGAAGCAATCAGGACATGTTTCGAAGCTGTTCCGTTGGAATTGCACAGATGGAAATGACATTTCCACAGATAGATTTATCATAAATACAAGAAAGATGTTCTACATGCACGTTCCAGCTTGCGCTATCGCTTTGTTTCCTGCGCCAAGACAGGGGTATCAGAATTCAAATACCCCTCCATATCCTTATTCTTATACGGGTATTATAATTTGGATACGGAATGTGCGTAATAATCCGAATTCGGATACGTATCCGAATTGTGAGTTCCGCCGAACTGATATGAGCATGACGAGTGACCCCTATCAGGGTCACTCCACATTGATGTGATTATCATTCTATTAATACAACTTTTAAGTTTCAGGGAATCGCTATTTTTTCCGGCAGTGTAAATTATGTAAGAAATCTATTTTTATCAATTGATCCCGAGCTCCTTGCCAGGAAGAAAAAACCACGTGACATTTCATCCCACGCAGACATCATCAGGGCTTAACGCTGATTCTCGAGGGAAAAAGATTATGGATTAACGAATAACTATTCATATTGTTTTTGTCAGATAAACTGTTGAGAGACAAGGCTTTTGTTGTAAAACGGCTATTTCAAATAATGTTTTTTCTTGTTGGTCGTACAGTACATTATATACACAAAATTAAAGAAATCCATACAATAAATGCAAACACTTTTATATATGGCACTTTGGGCATCATGTTTGTCTTCTTAAATACCGGAAACCAGCTTAGTATAATTTTTTGTATCTTGGAGGGTTGATTTAGTATAGTCTTATTAAATTGAGCTATTGATCAAACAAAACGAGAATAAACTACTCTACACCGTAACGAAATCCTACGACTTTTATCCCACATTTTTTGCAACATTGTTGTTCATTAATTAGTCTTAATTTATTTGTTTTGCCAACTGAAATGTTCATCTTTCTCAACACATAGCATGAAAACATAATATATATAAAGCCTACAACCTCATACCCAAGTTAAACTTGTCGTCTATGTTTTCTGAAGGACTCAAAACCTTTTTTATACACTAATTGCCCGGTAAATATTTTCTTACATCCCGTACCATGTGCAAATATTCTAGTGCTGATAACATTTTGAAAGTATGTATGTGCAATGAACTGTTAATTTCACCACAAAAACATTTTACTTGAGCCCAAATGCCCTGAATTCACTGGTTGCGTAAGTTTTTTACGTTTTTGCAAAGCCAAACATGTTCCTGATACGATGAGTATATGTATAAAATAACAACAACAACAACGACAAGAACGACAACAACAACAACAAACTAAACATAAATGAGTCTTTATCCAAATTTGTAACTCTCAATCCACATATATCAACCTATTTTTTAACCTGTTGAAAAAAAAACCACCCTAGCATTTCAAAACACAAACTAAAGGGTGAATTCCATCAGCAAAATACATCAAAAATTAGGATTCTAGTATGAGTTTTTTCCTATTCCACTTTCTTAGTTTAAAAGCCCGTAAATTTGCCACTAGCATGACTAGCGTCACAACGTGCAACGGCTTACGATAGTGCGACCGTATGTTTATAGGGCGTTGACCAAATTGGCTCTTTTTATGTATCAGATATTGGACACTTTACTGTGTCAGTTTTGAATGGTTGAGTCAAAATTATTGAAATTTATCCATGAATCTTTAGTATAAATTTTGATGAAATTAAAAATATTTCTAGTCAAAAATTTTGAGATAATACCACAGATTCCGTCATATGGGGTCCAATTTTGGGCATAAGGATTGTACTTTTTAAGTCTTTGCTAATGGTCACATCCTTTCGAATCTTATCAAACTTCAACTTCAACTTCAACTTCAACTTTATTATTTCCATATAAAACAGTACATATAAATGACAGACAAATAAAATCTTATGGAGGAGACGGCTGGAAGGCCAATAAGGCCCGTTAAATAGCCGACCCCTATATAACACAACATAAATCAAACAGTAAGGAAATAAAAAATACCAAAAAGACATACAACGATGAGCTCAAAGGACGTGGGATGGTCTAATTCAAAATAAAGTTACTCGTAAGCTTGCAATAGGTAGCGTTTAAATTGATTTCTGAAATGTTTAATCGATTTGGATTCTTTTATATTTTGGGGCAAAGAGTTCCATAAAACGGGACCGTTCGATCTAATGCATTGGTCAGAAAATGCTTTCTTGTTGTTAGTTAATTGCAAATCGTTGGTATGTCTTGTTTTGTATTTATGGATATCAGACCTTCTTTTAAAGTAGTCTTTAAATGAAACCGGTAAGTCATTGATGCTAAATCTGTATGTAAAAACTCCTAGTTCCAGAGTATACATATTATTAGTGTTAAGTAGATTAGATTTGAGGAATAATGGGGCAGTATGACTTCTAAAGTGGGAGTTGGTAATTGATCTTATTGCCCATTTGTGAAGTTTTACTATTTTGTCCAGATAACTCTTACATGTTTTACCCCAAATTACAACTCCATAATTTAGGTATGGAAGTATAAGAGTACAATATGAAGTCCGTAATATACTATAAGGAATAAAATGCTTCAGTTTGTTGATGACACCAATATTTCTTGAAATAGTTTTTGATGTACAATTAATATGATTTTTCCACGTCAAATTCTCGTCTACTAAAATTCCCAAAAATTTGGTACTGGTAACTCTATCAAGCTGTGTATTGTTTAGTGAAATCTTTAAGTCGTTTTGTATTTTACTTGTCATAAAAGATGTACCTAGAATCATAAAATTTGTTTTTGAAGCATTGATGGACAATTTGTTCGCTTTGAACCAATTTGAGACTTCTTTTAATTCAAATATATGGCTAATTCCACGATCTTTTATCACATACATGAATTTTTCAAGTTCAATTCTGACATAAAAGTAATACCTGAGTTGAAAGTAAACAAGTCAAGGTCTCAGGAACTACTTTTGTTTTTTCCATAAAGCAAATAGAACTTATTTTATGACTGGTATAAGTTGGATGTTGCCTTAATAACATTTTACCATCAAATTTGCACCAAAAAGTGATTTGGTACTGAAACAGAGAAAAACATCTGAGGCTTTTCCTTATTAGTGTATAAGAAGCCCCAGTCTCTGTGCTCTAAAGTACAATCGCGTTTTAGTAATAAATGTTAATCATAGCCGAGTAGGGTGTTGTTGGAATTTGCCGTTTTCAGATGTCACGCCTGTCACGAAAAACATGAAAAGTTTTTGCTGTGTTTTATTAAAAGGTCATATTTTGGTGAAACATCAATATCTATCTTCTATCATGGAGTCTGTATCTGCAAAGCAATAAACAAACATTCAGTGATTGCTTATTTCTCCACTATTACATCTCAAAATCGGTCACGCCTGTCACGAAGTCGAAATCCCGGAAATGTTTAAGTTGCCATTTTGAAAAAAATGTGCATGCTATAAAACTCAAACTTAAAAGACATATTAGAATCATCATTTCCTGTCTTAATTGGCAAAAAACCCGACGAAAATCTGTTATTTAGAACTTTTGTAGCAAAATTTTGCTTTTTGGTGGCCAATTTTGCCTGATTTTCCAATCCAAAAGTGCTTTATGACGTCATAATTACATAACGCCTCGGCCGATTTTGATGATCTTGGTGTCGTTGGATAGGGGAGGATCATACCTATCTATTATTAGCAAAACCAAGTTCATAGGAGGTTCCGTTCTAAAATATTAGGGTGGTTGCAACAACCCTTCGGAGGACGTGTTGCAAAAATAGCTCAGGAGGACAAGGGTTAAAGCTCAAAAATAGATTAGACTTGCATATTACAGTATCAAAACTGTTGAAAACAAATCATAATCATAAATAAAGACGTTATTAAACAACAGATCCATTGCTAAAATCAAGTTTACTAGGTGTGCACAAATGTCACGCCTGTCACGTCACGCCTGTCACGAAATGATTTAGCCTGTATTCTCCAAGTTAAGAGCTACAGCTCCAAAAGTGAAATGTTTCCTGATTGGTTCCCCAAAGGAGATATACTGCAACATAAACAGGAATCAAATCTCCCGTAGGAAAGAGATAGACTTCAGCATTAAACCATGTTTTTGAAAAGGCATTGTCAGTTTGGGTCACGTCTGTCACGGACACTTTGTGTCCCCATTGTGAAGACAGTGATTGAGTTAGAATAATTTTTTCACTTTTTGCATCCAATATCGAATGTTTACTATAACATATAGGAATATTTCTGTGGTATCGCCTTTAGATAAAATTTACCAGCTATTCTGAGAAAAAAAGGTTCATGCAAAGGTCACGCCTGTCACGCTGGAATTCGTCATATGTAATTTCATTCATAATGCCAGTGTTCAAATCTAATTATGCAGCAATACATGAAAGCTTCTTAAACAAAGAAGCACACAGTGAAACCAGCGACGTAGCTAGTAGATGTGTCGCCCGGGGCAAAAACTAACATTTCGCCCCCCCCCCCGAGCTCGCGTGCACACTAACAGGTGGGGTCCAGGGGCAAAGCTTCGCCCCCTGGACCCCCCGAAGCCAGAGGGCTTCTACACACTCCGAATGACATGAGCGGCCATTTCCTGGGGCAAAATACTTTTTTTAAAATACACATAGACTTACGGACACAAGTGAGAGCAGGAGAAAAAAATATATATATCACCCACTATAATAGTGGGGGTCGAGGGGGCGAAGGCCCCCGAAACTATAGGGTTTTACTGCATTTTATGCTTTTT
>JXSR01S075305.1:20485-32360 GCA_000969725.1 Ophiothrix spiculata | reverse complement strand
CCAAGCTTTTGTAAACTAAACCCTTTCCAGTGTACTTGAGTACATCGTCTGATCGTAAAAAACTACCCTTTTTACTTGTTTTTTTGCACGCGCATGGTGTCCACCTCGTAATGTCAGTGGCCCCCCAGGATTCGTAGTGTAACTCCTACAAATTTCTAAGAGCCTAGCATGTTCAGAAGAATCGAATTGCTGAACAAAAATATCAATATTATGGATAATATTGTCACCAGCTCATGTATTCTATAATTATTTCCTTGAAATTCGAAGTTGATGATAAAAAATTAAATTCCAAGAAGTAGGCCTATTTCATAAATGTTAACAGGTTTATAATATTACAACTACATATCGTCGGCCTCACCACATACCGGTCTATTTGTAAAGTTATTTATTTGCGTAAATAATGTTTTCACATACTGATCTATAACTTTAGTATCTTATAAATTATTGTTGGTAAATTTTCTTTATTTATTTATTTATTTATTAGGCTTCATACACTGGTAAAAATACAAGTTACATTATAAGATACAAAATTTAAATACATGAAAAATATAATATTGCACAAGATAAAATGATAAATCAAATACATGTGAAGTAAAGGCACCACGGTTCAAGCACATGTAAGATGAGTGAAGTACCAGTGTAGAGAATGGGATGAACAGGTGCGTATCACCTCTAAAACCATCCCACCTCAAGATCAAGTGTGACAAGGTGTGGAAAAAAAAAATTATGATAACCTACAATTTGCACAGCTGCATATGGAAAACCACATATAAATATCAGCTGGCTGGAAATTAGAATCGAAATGTGACCACAAAAAATCAACCACATTGCTTTTAAAGACGGAGAAACTTGAAGATGACCTAATACTGACGGGAATTTGATTCCAAATTGGAACAATGCGGTTAAAAAAACTTGATTTGAAAGCTTCTGTTTTGCAGAAGGGAGTCCTAAGGCGCAAGGTGTCACATGTTGATCTTGTTGTGGGACGATCTTGCCCATTCTCTAATTTGTAAAACTTGACATACTTGTTGACATCAAGGTCATAAACAATAAAAACAATACATCAAATCTTTTGAGCAAATTTTAAACTTATAAGTGTGCTTTTTATAATAATACCAAATCCAGGAAAATCGAATAAAAGAATAATTTGTCAGAGATCAAATAAAACTGATATGGTAATATAGATTGGTATGTGATGTGCTTTTTACCGATTTTGAAATAGATCGGTATGTGATGCGACCGACAATATCTACATCTATAGCCAGAGGGTGATTAAAGCCCTTCCCATAACACACAGCAACATACCAGTAGACCCCATGGAATGTTAACCAAGGTCACTCCACTACTGCATTCATTTGTATGGTAAACAGTTTGAATTTACTCTATTTCAAACTGTATTTTGGGAATGAAAAACTCTGTCCAACTCAGGTTTGTTTGCATTGATATCTAGCTTTGATTATCCTCTTTCTGAAGGTCCTTTTCATTCACAGTTGGACAAACTAATAAATTTTCTATAGCAAGTTTTCCATCAGTAGTTTTACATATAAGTCTATGCAGTTGGTTCACTCAGTGAGCTGTTTGTAAGCTGTGGAAGAGACTGTTTGAATTGTATGATGGGAAGGGCTTAAATCAACCTCTGATCTATAGCTATCTATGCTAATTCTCGCTGACGCCTCTCAGCAACTAAACGAGGGCTGTGATGTGTTGCCTTCACTGATGACATTTGTGCTGGTGATTTATACATTTGCGCAAGTAAAAAATTCAGTCCATGGTTTAGGACATGAATACTGCATATCGATCCAGATCAGGTTCTAAAATTATTATTATCAATATTCTATTAAACTTATACCGATACAAAATACAGAAATTAGATGCATTGAATTTAGGTTCAAAACAACGGTCCCTAAAAGTTTAATCTAATTTTACGGTCTGTGACGTTCATTTTCATGATCATGGACCTATATTATTCGTCGTAAGCATAATTTCATTGTCATGCAATTTCGTATTTGAACGAGTCGGTTTTCACATGTTAGTTGACGTGTTAGTCATAACTGCTTTGTTCCAAGAACAAAGTAGTTAGTTCCTAAAGTTGGATAACTCATTATGTAATAAGCACTTGAACGTGCGATTTCAAAGAAATTACCGCCTAGGTGTGGAAGAAAATGTGAAGAGGTCAGCTAAATGTACTTATTATTTTCCATCTTCAAAGTTAAAGGTGCATGTTCCGATTTTTCACATTTTAGTTTTCACTGTCAAATGAAAGTTTGCCACTTAATATGTTTCAATTTCATATTTCAGTTAAATCGAAACAACCATTTTGATTTTATAAGCAATTTTGTTTTTTCCAATTGCCTATACTTATACTGTGTCAGTAATACTATGGTTACCATTATTCAGCACATTTTCTCTTATATCTCCAAAACGCACCACATTTCAGCCGTAAAATTTCACACGGGTAATGAGAAAAATATGAAACTTCAGATTCAACTGGTAAAAAAACATCGTGCACCGTTATTCGTCCTCTGTGTGGTCTGGTACCTGCGCCATGTCTTTAATGCCAGTAATGACTACCAATTGAATGACGTTTCTCTCGTTTTATGTGTTTTTTTTTTATTATTTATAACAATGAATTAATGAAAAAATCCATATCTTGATCATAATTTGTTGATGGATAAGGCTTAGATATCAATGACCGCATTTTCCAGTGACTAAACTAAGAGAAGAGATCAACGTCGGCCCATGAACCTCTGCGCCCGATTTGCAAATGCATTTTTCTCTCATTTTTTTCATCAAACTCTTCCTAAATAGCCCATATATTTTGTTAAATAATATAATTTAAATAAATATAACAGAAATTAACAGAATTTCCCCAATTTTAATCTCCAAGTTTGTGTATATTTCGCCTTGCGCAATACACACTTCTATAACTATTTAAATTTCCTCGCAGGAATCAGATAAAACCCGTGGTGTAATGGTAGAATTCTCGCTTCACGTTGCAGGGGTCACGGGTTCGATTCTTGCTTTGGTCTTCATTTTACATCTTTTTTTCTTCATTTCTTTTCTTTTTATTTCAATTATATCCAATCATTTTCTTTGACTTATCACTCTCTATGATACAATTTTCTTTTTTTTTTTCATTTTATCCTCTTTTTTTCAATAAAATAAGTCATGAGCTACTGATAAATTATTGTACACTTCGCGCGGTAGCGTTATCCAGAAAGCGAAAAATAGGTATCTTCGGATGACCATTGTGTGTTTATTAGGAGTACAATAAGGAAACCTGTGATAAAATAATGTTAGGAACATTCATCTCCTTATGGGTATGTGTCTAAAACCTTAATTGTAGATTACAACCACAGTGAGCTTCTAAAGTTGGCCAATTTTGACAAAAACGCAATGTATTTCAATGGAACAAATTAGCGATATTTGAGTTTCTGTATAAGAGATTGGAAATACCGAAAAGGCTAATGGGCCGACGTTGATCTCTTCTCTTGACTAAACTCACCTCATTATCATCCTTACTCTTGTGTTACTGATTTGTACAGTGTGAAAAATGAAATTAGCAACTTTTAAAAATAGACCTTGAGGGTTTTAAAAGTTCATAACTTCAACGTTTCTCATTCAATTGTCAAAAATAAGGTGTCAAATGAAAGCTGAAATTTCAGCGCTTGTACACAAATTCTTTAAATTACGTTTGCGAGTACCGTATTGGCGCACGAGCCATTTTTTCGAGGTGAGGCGATACTTCTTTTGGAGTCTTTAGAAATGATCTGCATTTTCAACTTACTTGAAAATGACCATGTAATGAAGTTAAGAAAAATAAGAAATTATGCATTAGGTACTAGATGTTAGTAGTTGTGTCTTTAGAGTCTACATAAAAGAAAAAAGAACACATTCCTGTTTCAAAAGAATTCATTTCACTTTCCAAAAAGCATTTTCACACCTTTTGACAAGAATTATTCAAAACAATAGCTGAAAAATGTACAGGTTAAATAGCATAAAATTATTATGTCAAAATAGTCTATTACAATGACAACAATACATTTCAGATCATTTGCTATTTTCAATAACACTTGACTAGACAATTTAATACCAAACTGACAATCTTTTATCCAAAAATGCTATCTTTGCCATAAATAATTTATCCTCTCCTTTCTAACTACTTTGTGGCTATAACATTGTAGATTGAGGGACAATATTTATTCACAAGCTAGCATGTACAATATGTGATTTTTTTAATATTTAGATTAGTATAGATAGTTATTGAACAAATACCTCATAATGAAACATCTCATCATTTCTATCCACTCAGTGGCTATCGCATTGTGGATGGAAACGTTGATAACTTTCCTTAATAGCTTTAGTTTCAATATAGTATGTATTTTTATTTCAGTTTCAATATAATATGTATTTTTAAGAGACTTTGACTCCCAAAATATGGAAGGCTTTCTGTACAGTGTGTCCCAGAATGAAGTTATCAAGATTTCAATGCCTCATAATTCAAAAACTAAAATACCCCAGACACTGAAAGTTGCTGACTATTATGCTTGATGTCTGTTCTTGCTTTGGTACAAAAATAAAGAAAATCCATGCATTAATTATCTAGAGTGAGCATTTGAAGCTCCAGAGGGGTTTGGACACTTTTCCCAGTTTGGAGAGGTTGTAAAAATCCAGCGGTAATTTGCAGCGGAAGTATATAAGCTTGGATGCCGGGCTTGAATGTCATCTTTACCCAAAAATTTGTTTTATTTAGCATGTTGCCTCTCCTTGAGGATGCCTTGGAGTCTTAATAAAGGTTCAGCAGAATGTTATAAGTCGGCTTCTACCTTGGCATCCACACACTTCTTTTTTCAATTCCTTCTTTCATATCTGATACCATAAGCTTCTTTTTTTCTGACATTTTAAAGATGGGCTTCTTATGCAATGGGAAGCTATGGGAATACCTGGCTCTTGGAAATGTTAAATAAAATTTTCCATTATTTCAATGATATCTGCACTTTCCAGGTATTGGTCAATCATAATACTCTTTTCTACATTGACCAATGAGGTGTTATATTTGCTTTGAATGACCTTATTCCTACAACCACTGCTACCAGTTAAACAGCCCTTTAGCGTATTTTCAAATGACCCTCTGAATGATTTTCCTAAACGATTACCTAATAAAATTTGTTAAATGATTTTACATATGAAAAAGAACAAGATTTAGGTTAATTATAATCTTGAAAACAAGACATAATTGGACAAATATTATCGCGACTGTCTGAAAAGATGACGTTCTTCTTTGCATGGTTATGCTGCAAATCTCTGTGGAATTTTTATATACAACTTTCCAAATCTGGGAAAAGTGTCCAAACCCCTTCAATAGCTTATTTCTAGAAACCTGATGCATGGATTTTCTTCATTTTTGCACCACAGTAAGTCAAGACATTGGGGATGATTATCACTAAGTTTCATTGACTGAAAATATTTGGTTTTTGAATTGTGTGGCGTTGAAATCTTGATAACTTCATTCTCAGACACACTGTATAATATATATTTCTCAATCCTCCTACACAATGTTTTATTTGTAGCTTAAAATGTAAAGTACTACAGTGAAACCACTTTAACACAATGTTTTATTTGTAGCTTAAAATGTAAAGTACTACATGTGTACAATGAAACCACTTTAACACAATCTGTAGGGCCACACATTTTAGTTTGTGTTATAAGAACTTTGTGTCATCCGTTACTTATTAAATACAAATTAATTCAGTGGCAAGTACTTCAAAATCAAGTTTGTGTTATCAACGATTTTGAATTAACATATTTCGTGTTAAAGAGGTTCAACTGTATATTTTTTCCATATATGTTACTTCTGTAACTTTGAATTATGTAAACTATATGTAATGACTCACCCCAAAAGGGAACTTTGCAACAGAACACTTTTCAAGAAACAGATGTAAACAGGCCGCAAAAATAAAGAAAATAATAAAAATTTCCAGCAAATTTTCTGTTGTAAAATCCCCTTGATCAATTCCAAATGCTGTAACAAATGAAATACTAAAATCAATATCATCTTCAAAATCCCCCCTGGCCCTTTCAGGATGAGCAATCACATAAAGTAGCATTCACATTGTCTTAAAATCAAAGTTCCTTCAAAATTTTACATTTCACAATAATGCAATCAACTCAACAGTATTCCTTTGATGTTAAGTTTCAACAAGCTGTAATATATTTAAAATAATGCTACAACATTTTGATAAGAAACATTTTTTATTCATGGTGAAGGGCAGCCTAATATATTTTTATACTGTTATAAAATATTTTTCTACTAACAACTTTTTATAATTCTTCAAAAAGTATGATTCAATATATTTCAACCTATTCATAATTTACTACTAAAGACTCCCAAAAAAGTATCGCCTCACCTCGAACAAATGGCATCTATGCCAATACGGAATATGCAAACGTAATTTGAAGATTGTGTGCACAAGCGCTGGAGTTTTAGCTTTCATTTGACACCCTACTTCTGACAAATGATCGAGAAACACCAAAGTTATGAACTTTTAAAACCCTCAAGGTCATTTTTTAAAAGTTGCAAATTTCATTTTTCGCACCGTACAAACCAGTAAATAAGGATCAATATGAGAGGTAAGTGAGTTTGGTCAATTAAACCGCGGTCTTTCAAAAGCATGCGTCATTGGTGTCTTAGAATCATCCATCCAGATATTATTTTTTCGATAATTTTTATTAATTAATTTTTATTAATAATAAGAACCAAAGAAACGACATTCAACTGGTAGGCATTCCTAGCATTAAAGAAATGGCGCAAGTACCAGACCACATTAGAGGACGAATAACGGTGCACCATTTGTTTTTATTAAAGGTTACTATTGTCTACCATTTGAATCTGAAGTTTAGATCGTTTCTCATCATTAATAAGATGAAAACATTAATATCTTGATGGTTGATGCTTAGAACCCCATGACGCATGCTTTCGAAAAACTGCGCGCTTCTGTGACAAAACTCACTCTCCTCATATTGATCCTTAGTCTTGTGTTACTGGTTTGTACGGTGCGAAAAATGAAATTTGCAACTTTTAAAAAACGACCTTGAGGATTTTAAATGTTCATAACTTCGGTGTTTCTCAGTCAATTGTCAGAAATAGGGTGTCAAATGAAAGCTGTAACTCCAGCGCTTGTGCACACAGTCTTCAAATTATGTTTGCGTATTCCGTATTGGCACAGAAGCCATTTGTTCGAGATGAGGCGATACTTTTTTGGAAGTCTTTACTAAATAGATGTATGTGCTTTTTTCAATGAAAATTAACTTTCCCAGTTCCAAGCTTACCTTGCCTTCAATTTAAAACAATGCAAACTTATACATTGTCGCTACATCTTGCTTAAACATCATTCAAACTTAAATGTTTCACATTATGTATACATCCAATATACATCCTAATCTAAAACTACCTGTGATATGTGTATTCCAAATAAAATACATTTGAATGAATAACTTTGTCTTGCATGTTATTATTTAAATATACAATTAAATGTACCGGTACTGTAAAACGTGACAATTTGGCTATATCGTTAGTATCGCATGCAATAAGCTGAAAACATAGTCCTTTTTGAGCTACCAAATATTTTGTGTAACAAGTCTTTATCATTGTTTATTATCTTATAATCTAGTAATACAATTCCAATGCATCATCTAATCAATAATGGATAATTGGTGTTTAAGTGACCAAACATTCTCACCAAATTTGTTTGGTGAAAAGTTTTGGTAATTTATAGCACCAATTATTGATTAGTAGATGCATAGGAATTATATTACTAGATTATAAGATAACAAAGACTTGGACTATGTTTTCAGCTTATTGCTTGCATCACTTTTACTATACACTAACAATTGACGTAAACAGTAGCATGTGTGAAAGTCTGTACGCATGACTTTGGCATTTCCCAAAACATGAAGAATGCCCAAAACACAGCCCATAACTTTAGTACCACCATTGCCATGAATGACCCCCTTTTGTTGATTTTTCGAAAATTTTCCGAAAAAAGATCAGCGATTTCGCAAATGTCAAAATTAGGCTTATTTTATTCAAAAACTGACACTGAATGACCCCAACAAATCACTCGAAATGACCCCCCCATTTTTTTACCCTCTACACCAAATGACCCCCTATTTTCCGATGTATTTCTCACCTATTGCCCCTACATTTATAAAGCCGGTAGGAGCAGGTATGTCATTTTCATATTTGAGTGCCCTAGTGCGAAAATTACTGTGTATGTTGTTACAAATTAAATTCCATGCTCGGCCAATGTTCACGGTGCTTGTATAGCGCCCTACGACAATAAAAATTGCCCTCAAGGCGCTTTACAAACGAACAAAGTAATGCAGGAACACTTAAAATAATAAACTAGAAATAAGCTACAACTTAACTTAATGTACACCAAAATATCATATAAAAATACAAATACTGTTTACAAGAGTCCTTAAAAACATTATGATCACACTCTTAAAAATCCAGGCCGGCTGGCAGAGTCTATGCACAAGATAACATAAAAGTCAATGTGAATAAAAAAGTACATCGGCGACACACAGATATTAAAAACGGCTAAAGTCTGAAGTAAAAAGATGTGTTTTAAGTGTGGATTTGAACTGTGAGAGAGAGGTAGCACTGCGAACATGAGTTGGTAAGTTATTCCAGATTTTCGGAGCAGCAGTTGAGAACGATCTTTGCCCGTAGCATGATTTGGGGATTGGCGGATTGCGAAGCATAATCTTGGATGATGAACGAAGAGATCTTGACGGTGAGTATGGATTGATGAGATCAACAATGTATTGCGGAGCCTGGTTATGGAGAGCTTTGAAGGTGAGAAGTGCGATTTTGTAGGTGATGCGTTTTCGGACAGGCAGCCAGTGGAGATCTGCGAGGATTGGAGTTATGTGTTCACGTCGTTTCGTGCGAGTGACCATTCGAGCTGCAGCATTTTGGAGAAGCTGGAGTTTGCGAATCATGTTATCAGGTAAACCATAAAGTAGACAGTTACAACAGTCTAGACGCGAAGTTATGTAGGCGTGAACCAGTCTTTCGGTCGTTTTCTGATCTAAATATGGACGAAGTCTGCCAATCGTATACAATCCGAAGGAAGCACTCTTGCACAGTTTTGAGACATGTTCAGACAGAAGCAGATTACTGTCAAATGATGCACCGAGATTTCTGGCAGATGATGACGGTTCAATTGATGCATCACCAATAGCGAAAGCTGGGAACTTGTTGTTATGCAGGTAACGATTACTAATGTGCACAATGTCCGTCTTCGAATCGTTGAGCTTAAGCTTGTTAGAAATCATCCATGCTTTGATATCCTTAACACATCGTTCTAAGCGAGGAAGCTGACTATCGCGATCACTGGGTTCCAACAAAAGATAAATCTGTGTATCATCAGCGTAAGACATGTGTTGAAAACCATGGGCATGGACAATGTCACCGAGAGGACCAGTATATAATGTGAATAAAATGGGTCCAAGTACTGATCCTTGGGGTACGCTACAATCAAGGGCACAATCAGGTGACTGGGCTGTTCCAATAGTCACCACTTGAATTCTTTGATGCAGATAAGACTTTAGCCAGGAAAGTGCGTCGCCAGTGAAACCATACCGATCATGCAGACGTTTGAGGAGTACACTGTGGTCAAGCGTGTCGAACGCCGCTGAAAGATCTAACAGAATTAGAACAGCTTCGCGATGAGCATCAATGCCAACGGCCAAATCATTGTGAACTCTCAATAACGCAGTCTCTATACTATGGTGTTTCCGATAGGCTGACTGAAACTTCGAGTGCAGGTCATTCAGCTGGAGGTAATGAGTCATTTGAGATGCAGCAACGCGTTCAGTGAGCTTTGACAAGAACTTCAGATTAGAAATTGGCCTGAAATTCTTCAGATCTTGACAGTCAAGCTTGGGTTTCTTCAGAATTGGTGTAACATGCGCAACTTTGAAAGTTGGAGGAAAATTGCCTCTCAACAACGATAGATTAATTATCCTAGTGATAGTTGGAAGAAGTTCGTCAAAACACTGCTTTAAAATCCACGTTGGAATTGGATCTTGGGAGCATGATTTGTTTGGCGACTCCAAGATAAACTTTCTAACGTCTTTCTGTGTCACTTCGATGAACTGAGCGAATTCACTTTTACAAGTCTCATTGACACTGACTGACAAAGGTGGGCTGTCAGATTCATCAAGAGCAATGCGAATATTTCGAATCTTGTCATCAAAGTATTTAGCAAAATCAGACGCTAGTATCTCAGGCGTTTCTCTGTCAGGTAATTTATCATTAGACTTAACAGAAGACATGCGTTTGACAAGGCGGAATAGTTCGCGGTCATCACAGTTCTCGATTTGCGATTTGTGGTGGTCACGTTTGGCAGTCTTCAGAACAGAAGTGTATGTTGTACATTGTTGGCGATATAGTTGTCTATCCACTTCCAGCTGCGAAGAAAGCCACCTCCTCTCACAGCGACGTTTCTCGCGTTTTGCTTCGCGTACGGTGTCATTGTACCATGGTGCATTGGGGCGAAGCGTTATCTTGTGAGTCTTTATAGGTACATGCTTGTCGAGTAAATCACGAAGAACACGGTCGTACTGCTCAGTAAGAGACTCCAAATCATCAGAAGGTGATACAACTAGTTCCGATCTTAAGATGTCTTCCTTGAAGTCCGCAATGTTAAGATCATTCCACTTGCGAAGGTTCACGAGTTTTTTGGATAGGGGCGCGCGAGTGAGATTCATATTTAGCGTAAAAATGGTCCAAAATTGGCTGTGCGCAAAAATATTGCCGTTTACAATAGCTGAATTTTTGGTCATCAACCAAAACTGAATGTAAACTGCAGACCTGAAACTTTTCAGCTTTTTTTATTACATTTTCATGTCTTTTTCTTGATAAATCAGTCAAACTTAAGCTCTTTGGTTGAGAATTTGATGGTTTTCAGCTCTTTTTTTGAAAATTCAGTTTCAGGTCTGAAACTGATCCTCCATAACCTCAAGGTTCTTTACACGCACCATTATCTCTGCTGAACTTGAACACGGTGAGTTATTTATAATGTAACATGCCATAACTTTGACACATCAGAGTTGTAATTTATTATGTAACTGCCTAACTATGACACATCAGAATTGTAATTTATTATGGTAACATGGCATAACTGCCTAACTTTGATAATGGCCTAACTTTGACACAATCAGAGTTGTAATTATGATGTAACATGCCATAACTGCTGGATTTTGACACATCAGAGTTGCAATTTATTATGTAACTGCCTAACTATGACACATCAGAGTTGTAATTTATTATGGTAACATGCCATTACTGCCTAACTATGACACATCAGAATTAATTTATTATGGTAACATGCCATAACTGCCTAACTTTCATAATGGCCTAACTTTGACACGATCAGAGTTGTAATTTATTATGGTAACATGCCATTACTGCCTAACTATGACACATCAGAATTAATTTATTATGGTAATATGCCATAACTGCCTAACTTTGATAATGGCCTAACTTTGACACGTTCAGAGTTGTAATTTATGGAAACATGCCATAACTGCCTAACTTTGACTCTTCAGAGACTCAGAGTTGTAATTATTATGGTAACATGCCATAACTGCCGCGCGTATATTATAACAAGGGGTTGTTGTTATATACTAACAAACTTTGTTAATGACCTAACTTTGAAACAATAAGAGTTGTAATTTATCAGAGTTGTAATTTATTACAACAAGCTTTGATAATGGCCTAACTATGACACATCAGAGTTGTAATTTATTATGGTAACATGCCATAACTGCCTAACTATGACACATCAGAGTTGTAATTTATTAT
>JXSR01S075304.1:3316-28341 GCA_000969725.1 Ophiothrix spiculata | reverse complement strand
ATTCATCAAAAAAATAAAATTCAAGAACTTGATCAAAAATGTCTTCATTTACACAACGATCTAAATTCACTTAACATAATTCTGGAAAAAAAATCAATATTTATAAAAACATCATAATGTACTCTGTCATGTGACAAGTTTTTCACATGGAAGAGCCCGCAACAAACATTAATATTTCTCCATGATACTTAAGGGGTTTTCTCAGAAATGCAGTTGATTAAGACTGCGGGATAACAATTTTACAAGCACATAATGATTGACTTTTTGGAGCTTTCCCTATACTTTGTATGGTAAATTGGGTGATTTTTTTGGAAAATATGTACTTTTTGAAATGCCTGTATCTCAAAAACGAGCATGGTGACCTATATTTTTTTTATTTTAGATTCGTTATCAGCACAAATAAATCTACCAAATACTAAATTTTAATGAAAATCAATGGAGAATGTGCATCTCTGAGAAAACCCCTTAACAAGGTTTTCTGCACACATCTTTTTTCACTGCATGAAGTGGATTTAGAAAAATGAAATTTGTGAACCTAATTTTACATTATGTTTACATATGTGACCATCCATCATGAAACTTCAGTAAAGTTGGCATTTATCAATATTGGTTAAAACTGGTCAACAACACTTACTTTTATGACGTATATTTCAGTGATACCCATCACCGTCCTCAGCGTTCTAATTCTGAGTTCCAACTGATCCTCCTCTGAATCTCGCCGTACACGTTGAATCTTGACGTAATATACGTCATAAAAAGTAAGTGTTGTTGACCAGTTTTAACCAATATTGATGAATTCTACCAACACGTATAAGAACATTTCTTGGCATTTATCATTTGAGTTACAGGACAAAATACACACATATACATACAATTAAGTCATATTCAACAAAATTGTAATTTATGCGGATTTTAAATGTTTATACCTTCTCAAACTCCAAAATATCAGTTTTCAGTTCAACTCCAAAATATCTGAAAACTATCATGTTCAAATGTAGTCACAATGGAAATGTACATGATATGAGAACTTTAATATATTAAAGTTTTAGGTATTCTAACATGTCATGCCTTGAAGTCCCATGACTCAACTTCTGTGTGTCTTATGAATTTGAAACAAGAGCCATTTTAAAGCTCAAGAAGTTTTCTTTCTGAAACTGCAATAAAACCAAATTTGACTTTACTAGAGGTCTGTGGGGGATGGTCACATATTTTCATGTAAGCATAATCTCAAACAAGAGTTTCAGACTGTGGCAAGTCATGGTTTCTGTCAGAGCAATGCTGTTATTTCATGGTGCTATTTTGTCAAGAAGTCAATTTTGTTTTGCACAAGCCACATAAAACTGTAGCATGTAAGAGTCAATATAAATTAAATTCCAAAGTTTTCACAGAAAATAGATGGGAGGGTCATACATGACACACAATGGGGCAATCTACAAGGGAGTGTAAATCCAGATGAATGTGCATCTCCGAAAGCTGCTTTGCAGCAGACTGTGGTCACACGAGTGTCAGATCCGGATCTGCTGTACAGCACTCTGTGTACACCCTACGTGTAAGTGGTCTACGGAGATACGGATCTCAGATCCAAATCTGGAGATGTGCATGCATCTGGATCTGCACTAAGTGTAGATTGCCTCAATTACTGTTGAAAATATGTGGGAGGGTCATACACACATGACACATTGTCACTGTTTTAGGTCCAAAAGCATGGCCTGAGACACATAAGGATCTATCTATTTGAAAATGAAATAGTAGGTCACACATATACAATGTGGTCTAATGTGCCTTGTATATGCCTTGTACATTGATTTACATTTCGTATAATTCTCTTTAAATATTGTACATAATTCATGTATTGGTCACATCAAAATTAAAATATATAAGCCTAGTCATATTTCGTTTGAAACATGCAATGGGCAAATTCAGGAGTATTGTTCAAAACTCACTCATTCCACTTGACATATTGTACAAAATGTTGAGGAAATTAAGGACACAATGGCCTTTTTAAATATTTGGAAAATGGCTAGTACGGTTTGGAAACAACAACACAGTTCATGTGTTAACTCATTGACTCCGGAAAGCAGCTCGCAAAATCAATTGGGCGGAATTTCTACTTCGACGCAATTTTTTCAAATAGCTCTAAAACTATTAGTCGAAAATTTGCCAGCAAGCAGTTGAAACAAAGAGCTATCTAGCACAATCATTTATATGCCATCATTTATATTAGCAAAGAGAATAATCCTTGCATGGTACAGCTTTCATATGCTATCATAATGTGAGGTCACTGTGAGCTGATCTGAGAGGCTTTCCGTTGAAATAGGACAGATTGTGAAAAATCAATCCGGAGTGAAAGAGTTAATATTCATTATTAATTTCAGAAAACGAATGTATTGAGTGAGTTTTGAAGCTTGTACGCTACAAACATAAAATCGTGTGGATTACTGTTGTGCTTGTTGTCCTTGGCATCTCCATATCATACTAGGTGCTATCTCATGCACCATCTATCTCCTTATCAGGTCCCAGCCATCTTCATTTTAAAGTATCATACTCAACTGTCTGAAGAAACAGCCTTGAAGTCATCTATCCAGTCAGCACCTGTCCATCATGTCTGTTATATCTGAGTAAAGTTCAACCATATCCTGATTCGTTTTCTTGCTGTCTTGGTATAACACAGCTGGTCATCAGATGAAATCTGGCTTCTCTTCATAGCTCATCAGTGATGCTAGCTTCTGATATAAAATACCAAAAGATGGTCGCTCTTCCGGAGACTGAAAAGGGAGAGAAAGTTTCAAATTTAAGATCAATCTTGAAGCAGATCTTTTTGTACTAAAGATGGGCACCTTGGTACTTTTATTTTCAAAATAAAATAAATCACACAAATCAAACAAAATTAAAAACATGAATCACCCCCCTACACACACATCAGAAAGCTTGTTTCTGCCCTTGTTTCCGCACGTAAGGAACCAAAATAGTCCACGGAGTCATCCCAAGACAATCCAACTCCAAGGAATAAACAAAAAGAAAACCCAAAAGGGAAGTAATTCGAAACAAACAAGAACTCGGACCATCCAGGGATAACCCCAGAACCAATCAGCTCCACCCACCTGAAAACAATCAAAAACCATAGAACATATACCTAACCCATAGCAAAAAGAACTTTCCAGGAGGTCTCCTGGATACCTAATTTGCATACATGTGCAAAATCCCGAGTATCAAGAGTATTATCCAATTCTGCTTTATAGAAACAGGATGTTCAAGAGATTGTTTACATTATTCGCCAAGCTTTTGAATATTACAACTGAACTCTTCAAGGAATTCATCAACATAGAGGTGATCCATTAACCCTTACCTTCCTACGTACTACAAAGTACTACAGTAAGAAATCAAGAATTAGCCTAAGTCCGTATACGTCAAAGACGGCGGATATGAATGATCAGGGAATTGCTGCCTAGGCAGGCCACGCTCGGTGGCTTGGCATAGCTGGACATTGGATCGGGATAGCGGGGGTCAGGGGTTCGAATCCCAGGGGAACCGGAAATTTTTTCATGACGTATTCGGACTTAGACTGTATTTAAGCGTGGGAGAGTAAGTGTTACTGTATTCCCACACTACAGTTAAGCGAAACGCCTTTTTCAGTCCAGAGTACTTTTGGCCTAAGGCCATTTAAAATTAAATGTTTGTCTCAAAGCTCTCTTGCACGTTAGTTTTACAAAAAGTTTAAAAAAAAAATTTCCATGTTTTTTATTTTTATTTTTTGAAAAATATTGAAATTTCCAACTCTAATTTTGTGTTCACAAATTTTTCGCAACGGCATTGTGCGATGGGATTACATAGGCGACGTAATTAATAAATATTCAAGAAGCTCCTATCCAAATGCATATACCAGTAAGTCATTAATTCCACATAGAAACGAACGGAGCGGCGAGCGAAATAGACAAATCAACGGTGTTGAAAGTGCAAATCCATGGTGTATCCAACCATATGAACACCATATACTTGCAACATAAAATCTATTAAGTTGGCTGTTTTTGATTTTTTAAAAAGCCAATAAGTTTGTATCATGTTAATGTATGAGGTAGTACACATGAAATTCCTTTTCTTTATATGAAGAATGGCACTCAGGAATTCTGTCACACATAAAAAAAAATCTAAAAAAACAAACAAAGAAAACAAAATGCATTTTGCATTACTTTTCCAAGAGTAGGAGAGCTTTGAGACAAACAATTAATTTTAATTGGCCTAAGTCAAATAAATATATTTATTTTTAAATATTTTCAAACTATAAAGTAAACATATGAAATCCTGCAAATTTGACAATTATTAGAAAAGCAGAAGTATATTAAAATTTCAATTGAAAATCACGCATATGAAAGCAGCGGGGACACTTTAGCCAATCAGTCTTACACCCAGGGAACTTGTAATATATTTCGGGAATTGTCACTCTTTCATTAAAAGTGGGTCCCACTCTGTGCGGTTAAAATGAGTACAACTTATCCCTATAAAAAACCCAGCTGCTTGTTTATTAAACTTGTTTATCAAATTCTATAAATTCTGTCTTTTAACATGTGGGGATGATGTTTGTCGTTTTAACCAGTTGTGGCACTGTTACTTCTTGTTATTGATTCGTAGAGATTCCATGTACCGGTCCTCATTTTGTACGCTGGTTGGATATAGAAGTGAAACAACATGATTGCTGTTAGAAAAAATCATACTGCCCTATTCCAAAGCATGGAGAAATTCATATCGGTCAGAGCTCTGTTTATTTCCGAAGTTTATTAGAATATAGCATATACAATGCCATTAAATGAGCTGCTATTTTAAAGAAGACTTACTAAAGATTTTTAAAGTTTAACAAATCAAAAAAATACCTTTTACAAAATTGGAAAATACATTTTTTCTGTCTAAAAATTGCATATTTGGATCATTTGCATATCAAAAAGGCCATATTTTGAAGAGAAATAAAAAAAAATCAACTTCAAATCATTAACTTAATGCACTCTCTAGAACGCTTAATGTTTGTACCCTGCAAGCTATCAGCTGTCATCAGCAATTGGGCCAGTTGAAGATTGCGGCAATCAAACTATCGGGGATACACTGTATGACTTACAAAGGCTCCCATTGAACTTATCAACATTTATGATTCAGATCAGGCTTTCATTCGCACCTGGAATGCTTCTTCAGTGTTTGAGTAAGAACAATAAATTTTACATTTTAAGTTTCTATGCCAATACCTTCTAGAAATCGAGCATTTTGTTATGACTAGATTTTGTAGAAATTAACAAGATTTCAGTAAATAGGAAAATATATACAACCATTTTTTGTATACATGGTAGAATCCAATGGGGTGATTGGCTCGATTGTGGGTTTTGCCATGTGTTTAAATCATACAAAATGCTAACCTCGAGGCTCAGGCGGTATCAGAATCGATTTATTATTAAACTGTAGACTATAAAAAAAAGTAAAATTCTTACTATTTATTTATGATGAACATCTTTTTTTTAAATCCCTATTGCACATAATGAAATGTCCATAATCGCATGCTCAGATGACATTTCTAAGGACTTAGTTTTTAATTTTTACGGTTGGTATGTTGACCATCTCTAATCAACATCACTTTAAGCATTAGTGTGCTTGGGGTAAAGAACCTGATAAAACAAATGAATTTCCTTCATAACATCAAACTAAAATTTAAAATCAAATTAAAGAATCATCATAACCTTGAAGCCTATAAATGTTATTCTTGGGTAAAGAATAGTCCGAAGCCCTTTTTTCCAAGTTACAAAAATACTTCGAACTCCTCTCACCATGCTCCATCCAACAAGTTAGAGAAAGGATCATCAAACCTTTAATTTCAAGATCAAAATTTTTATTTAACTGAGCCTCAAGCTCATTTAGATTGGAAGATAAAGTTTCATATTGGCTGGACTAACATTTAACCTAATTTTAATACTTTTTTTCCCCATCAATTTTCTTTCCCCAGCAACCCATCCCTTCTTTTTCTGGCTCCATACTCATTATACAGAAACCAGTAATATTACATTTTAAACGAGTCCAATAAAATGTTTGGGTTACGCTCTGAATTTTAATGGATGACTTTAAAATCAACAAATTTGGTTTTGATTAAGATTTATATAGAATCATTACGAAGATAATTGCAAAAAAAATGCCCAATACCCAGGACCATCATGAAATTGTAAAGTCATAATAGAGTGATCAAACTGAATACCAGGAATAATTTTGGAATTTAGTTTGCTCAGCACAGATGTAATTCCTCTATTCATTTTTCTTATTTTTTTGATATATGGTTTTTTCATATGCGCTGATCACCTTCTGAAATAAAAAAGGGGAAGTCACTGACTTTGTTTTTTGAAAAAAATCCATTTAAAAAACACTACGTTTTACCAAATATGAAATATAAAAAGTAGATCAAACGGACAAGGTACAAAACACATCAATGATCCAATTTGATACAGAAGCTTACTTATAGTATATAATTAAAAGAAAAACAAAGTAAGCCAACTTTATGTGGGGAAGACAACAACATAAGCCTAATGTAGAAAAAAATATAATAATGAAAATTGTTTTTTTGAAGGTCTAATATACACAAACAAAATATAACAAACTCATCAAACAGCAATTAACAAGAAACGGATAAAGGTTACAGTAAACAGACTGTGTGAGCTTTTGGAAAACTTTTCGTCTTCTTCTAATAATAATAATAATAATGAGATGGTTTATTTCAAACTCTAATTGTGACTCGTAGGTCAAATTGCAAGAATTCAAGGGGGAAGTGCCCTCATTTTGGAGTCCCATTTTCTTTTGCACATATCAATACTAGTTTATATATAAATATGAGCATGTTAAACATAAATGTATTCAGCATGAACCAAGGTTTCATACAAATGAATTAACAATATCTCGGTCTCCATATGCAAATGAGCCGACGTCAAAGGTCAAATATAAAAAAATTGGGTAAATGCATTTATGAAAACTTTGCTCCAAAAGTTTAATACTATATGGGTTGTTTTGGTATTTTTCATGTTTATAAATTTATTTAAGGACTGAATTCCTGCAACCTAATGAAGAGTTTTTAATCATTTTTTGTTTGTGAGGAAGGTGACGGAGTGGGCATTGAGGAAGAGAGGTATACAAGAAGTTTAGGTTAGAGTGGTGATGAGTTTGTATGAAGGAGCAAAGACAAGAGTTAGAGTGGGGTCTGGTTTGTCTGAGGAGTTTGAGGTAAAGGTGGGGGTGCATCAAGGTTCTGTACTGTCGTCGCTGATATTTACAATTGAAATTGATGTGGTCATGGAGAGTGCTAAAGGTTTGATGTACGAGATGCTGTATGCTGATGACTTGGCCGAAAATGAGATTGGAATTTTCAGGAGGGCGGACAGAGTGATGATGAGATCGATGTGTGGTGTGAAGTTGAGGGATAGGAAGAAGACCGAGGACTTGATGCAGATGTTGGGTGTGGAAGAAGCAGTGGACAGTTTGGCGAAGGCAAATAGTGTGTGTTGGTATGGGCATGTGCTGAGGAAGAAAGAAGGGCATGTTCTTAGAAGGGCCCTTGAGTTCGTGGTGGGTGGTCTGAGCAGTAGAGGGCCACTGAGGAAGACTTGGAGGATGCAGGTGGAGGAGGAGAGTAAGAGGGTTGCGTTAGGGAGGAGGACACGTTGAATCGGGTGAGGTGAAGGGAGTGAGGGCGGATGCCGCGAGTGTGAGGTGAATACGGCCACCCGTGATGGGAATAAAACCGGATTTACAATCTTGGCTTACTACATATATGCAGTGTTCCCGCTAAGGATTTTGACTTTGCGCCAAAGCGACATTAAAGAAAAAAAAAATACATCTCGTCCTTGCCAATTTCGGAAAAATCACTTCAAAAATTAGAGTAATTTTGAATATAATCTGAATAAAACTGAAATAAGTGAACGTTGTATATAACCAAAACCCTATTTTTACCTTTTTGTTTTGGATATTCCTTGCGCCAATTTGTTGAGCTTCTGCACCAATTTTACGACATTCGGCCTCAGCGGGAACATTGTATATCACCCCTTAAGTGTATGAGAGACTGCCTTACTAGCATTAGGTGTGGACTAAGGCCAATGAAGATCTAGTTGTGTGAAATGCAATTTATTAACTTTAATATTCTTAAACTACTATTACAGGGTTATGGTATAAGCAAGATATACCTTTGTGTTAATTTCCATCATCTGCTACTATTGTGAGATGGTCAAATAGGTAGTTAAAACTTGGTCTTTGTTTTGCATCCTGTAACATGTGGCCAAGAGGACAAACAAACATGTTAGTACAAATAAAAATAAACAGAAAATAACATGAAAACAAAAATAAACAAGGGCAAAGGAAAGTGGAAAAGCGAAAAAAACATAACACAAATAAAAAAACTATGTCACAGGAAACAAAACAATACGCTGCTTAATAGTGAAACCATGCACCCTTATTCCAACAAAATGTTTTTCATCAAATTATTTGATAATACAATTTTTGCTTCCATGCATATTTTCAATCCCTTAATCCTTTTCATCAAAAGAATTGCCGCCTTTGTAACTACCGATATTGTTTTTAATGACTTATTAATTTTGGATGTGACCTGTTAATGGATTTTGATGGTTTCATTTCATCCTGTT
Organism: Ophiothrix spiculata; assembly: GCA_000969725.1. Classification (NCBI taxonomy): domain Eukaryota; kingdom Metazoa; phylum Echinodermata; class Ophiuroidea; order Amphilepidida; family Ophiotrichidae; genus Ophiothrix; species Ophiothrix spiculata. The sequence continues at coordinate 19,693 of JXSR01S075304.1, read as the reverse complement.
AATCCAGGAAAGTCATATCTGTAATGGCTGCCATATGTGACCCGTCCTATCAAAAGGTACCTTAAGGGTCCCAAAATGAAAATTGATTTTTTGGTCTCATCTGAAAGGTTATAAATTAAGCTTTAAAATGACACCTTGCTTTTGGTTATTGGATGTTCGATTGCAAAGTTACATCCAAATTGGTAAAAGGCATCAGGCTGATTCAGAAAACTATAGTTCTGAGAAAATCGAGTTTAAAGTTTCTGTACTGGTAAAACATGAATGGAGAAAGAATTTTTATCTTGATTTTTCAAACATATGTCTTATGTTTTGGATGTTGAAACCTGTTTAATATGATAGAATACACTTCAAAGGTAATGTTTCTGATGAAATTGGAAATTTGACCTTGAATGTGATTTTGGACTATGCTCAGCTTCAATGGCCCATATCTCGTAATTTACTATGCCGACCTTAAGGTACCTTTAGATATGACGGGTCACATATGTGATATTTATTTAACACCTTGTCACTATAAAGTGATAAATTGCTCAAAATATCTTTCCCATATCTCAATGGCTCTTGCAATGGTTCTTCAGGTGACACTGTCACCTGAAGAACCATTTCTGGTAATCAGCTAAGATTTTGTTTGTGAATTTGATTCATCATAGGTTATGAATTAAGATCCATGGTTAGAATAAACTGGGTAACATTACAGACACATTGTTTAGTGATTCCTAATTTTGACAGAATAATGAAGTTTATTAATTAAAAAAATATGAGATATTAGGCAAAATATTTTGTTTTGTTAACCTTGTGAAAAAAATTGTGATTCTTACCCATGTTGTATAAACATATTTACCTACATCTCCCCTTTATTTCATCATAACTCTGTAGGTGACCTCGGGACAACTCTCTGGTCTATCCATCTTATATCCCTTCCTGTTTACTTACATCTCTCCGGCAATTCACCATGTCTCCATAGATCTCTTTAAGATAACTCTATGGTCTTTCCATTTATACTGATTTCATATAACTTACATCTCTCCAGCATTTCATCACGACTCTATAGATCTCTTCAGGACAACTCTCTGGTCTCTCCATCCGATATCCCTTCCTTGTAACCTGTTCTACAACATCAACATTGGTCATGGTGGCATACGGCGTCTTGCCGCCAGAAAACACTTCCCACATCAAGATACCTAGACAAAATGACGCAAATATCAAATTTGTTTTAACATTTATTAAGGTTAGGCATGTTAATATGGATCTACCTGTCCACACCTAGGAAATTATATAAAGGAATCTGTACTTGCTGCCATTTTGATTTGACTGCTGTGTAAATCCTATGGGATGGCAGCCATCTTGGATTGTAGCTAGGAAATTATATAGGGGAATCTGTACTTGCTGCCATTTTGATTTGACTGCTGTGTAAATCCTATGAGATGGCGGCCATCTTGGATTGTCGCTCAAGGAGGGTGATTTTTTGTACCTCTGGCATTTTACAGCTCTTCATGCCACACTTCAAAACGGTTTACAACTTCTATGACGTTGAGAGTTTCTTACTGGGGAAATGTGGAAGCCACAAACAAACCAAATTATATATTAAAATGGCGATCCCAGTAGCTGATTTACTGCAATATTTCAAAAAATAAGATAAAAATCAAAAATTTGAGAAATTAATTCCTAGATATTGCTTTGTAGATTCTAAAAAGTACAATGGTTCTAAATTTTACCAAAGCAAAATTTAGTTAGCTTTCCCGTAAAACTCTGGGCCCCAAAACACGATTTTTGGATTTTGGAGCAAAAATTACAAATGTTGGTCCAAAATGACCTCTTCATCATATTCAGTATGCAAATCCGCTTATAGAAATAAATACTTTTATTAGGATTTCATTATCCGTTGCTGAGTTACAGAGCAAAACTCATTTCTGAAAAAGAAGGGTTGACAAAGCCTTAAAATGGGGATGGGAACCACACATTTTAGACAAGCAGATTTCTCAGGAAAAAAAGTCTTAACACTTGAAATAGATTAATCAAGTTTGTTCATGTTCAAATATATATTATTAAAGTTCTCAAATACAAATACAAATATTTGGTACCCATGGATATATTTCGACATCCTATCAAGTCTTGGTCACTCCACACTGATGATGTTGAACGATTATCTAGAACTTTCAAAAGCATGGGTTTTCCCCAGCAATGAAGCCTCACCAAATGCTTAGGAACACACTTGTACACCCAAATGGATAAGCTAGACCCCACTTCAAACTGTGTACGCTATCTTTAAAATTCCATGAAAATTTAAAACCAGGTTGTCAGAACATAGAACCAAAACTGGAAAGCAAAGCACCAAATCTTTCACCAGGCTCAGAGAAAAACGTCCACATCCGAGTCCTTTAAATCTGCCATCACAGAACACGTTGCTCAGGAAAATCATGTAATTGGGTAGGACAAGGCCAAAGTAATAGACTGAGATCTGATAGAGCTAATCATTGGTAGAAAGAACCCATATGGATAAGGAGCAGAGGAAAAAGAACTATGAACAAAGATGAGGGGCATACAAGCTTGATTCAATCTATGACCAGCAGCATCCGTTACATTCGGCTATGTCATCTAGCCGAACTAGGGATGTTAGGATCTAGAAACACCTCACAACCACATCAGAGTGGAGTGACCAAGACTCCTGATAAGATGTTGAAATAATCCGTGAGTACCAAATAATTGGATTTGTATTTGAGAACTTTAATAATAATATTTAGTGTTAAAAAGTGTTAGGGTTAGAGTGCAAAAGAATTCACCATGCAATTTTATATGTACAATTATTATTTTGTAAATACAAATGTTTGTAACAGGGATGTGAAAGGCCAGTTGACAAAAATGAGGAAAAGCGTCGTAAAGTTGGGTAAAAGGTCAAAAATGGGCTGAAAATGAATGAAAAAGCTAAAATTTTAACACATGAACATGATCAAAAAAGAGGAAATCAGCTGAAAAGAGGATCTTTCTCGACATCCCTGTTGTAAGTATTCCATTTTTGGCACAATTTATGTAGTAAATATAATTGCATTGTATGTTCACAAATTGCACCGACTAGTCTGGTCACAATAAGACATGCAATTCCAAAGCCAAAATTCTTATTACTAATAAAATCTCTTCCTACTTACCGAATGCCCACACATCTGACTTGCTGCTGAACCTGGTAAAATGCAGTACTTCTGGTGGTGCCCATTTGATGGGAAACTTGGTGCCAGAGCTAGTGTACTCATCATCTATCACATACCTAAAGCATCAAATCAACCATGAAAAAAAATAAGATTCCTACAGACAATTTACAACAACACTACAGGGTGGACCAAAAAACAAGTTATTGAGGTTCGAGGTCACGTAACTTAAAATTGGAAAATAGTTCGAAAATAATTGTATCTTGTCCATGTATGGTGAAAATTTTGTACATTTTGTATCCAAATTGTGATACCCGTATCAGAATTAGGATATGGAGGGGTATCCGAATTCTGATACGCCTGTCGTGGTGCAGGAAACAAATCGACAGCACAAGCAGGCAAGTACATGTAAAACATCTTTCTTGCATCTATGATAAATGTATCTGTGGAACTGTCATTTCCATCTGTGCAATTCAGCGGAACAGCTCTGAAACATGTCCTGATAGCTCCTTATCACAGAAGGCAAAATAATTTGGCCAAAACTTTCTTAGAATTTAGATGACAAATGATGATAATGATATTGACTTTTATACATACCGGTATGGTGTGCAGCGAAGCTGAATATTAATTTCAGCTGATATCCCGTTTTAGCTGATTTTAATCCAAATTCAGATACGGGTATCAGAATTTTGATACGGAGTATCTAAATTCGGATACGTATCCCAATTGTGAGTTCCGCCAAACTGATGTTGCTTATGATGTAACTAGTGAGAAATGCATTTGTACATTAAACAAGATGGTTCGCGAACCAGTAGTCTCGCCTGCGTATCGACTGCCTACTTAATCATTCAGTTGTGGGGTGGAGTATAGGATAGCTTAGGAGTGACGTTGGGTCAAGTACTTTCTATGGTCTAAGTTTAATCCATGTGGGGTCAGGTGTTCATGAGTTATGACCTTGACCTCAAAATGACCTCGGATGACCTCATGTCAACTTTTTGAAAATTTTTGGAAATTTGACCTCAGATGACCTTTTGACCTTGACTGACCTTGACCTTGGGTCAAGTACTTTCTATGGTCTAAGTTTAATCCAAGTGGGGTCAGGGGTTAATGAGTTATGAGCTTGACCTCAGAATGACCTCGGATGACCTCAGGTCAACTTTCTGAACAATTTTAAAAATTTGACTTCAAATGACCTTTTTACCTTGAATGACCTTCACCGCACCCCCCAAAAAGGCGCATCGCGTGTGCTAATCCCAAACCCCTTCATGTCACCAAGTTTCATTACCATAGCCCTAACGGTGTAGGAGATATACTTAAAATTAAAAATTACGCATAAATTATGCAAATTAGGTATTTTATACGCATAGTTTGCGTTCAAATTGTACGCAGCACCAGTTCAGCTTCAACCCTTCCCACTCACCAAATATCATCTACATAGGGCATACGGTTTCCGAGATTTGCTCCGGACAAGAAATGCGGACGGCGGACAGTTTTAAGGAATGGTATGTCTCTTACTGAAAAATTTTCAGGCGAGACAAAAACTGAGCACTCGGTGCAAGAGTCTTATTCTTGTTTCATCATCAGCCGTACACACAACCGAACGGTTAAATTCTCAAAAAATGAAAACTTTTTTGCATCAAACAAAACATTCTTATGAAGATATTGTGCTTTCAATGTATTTTACATTTCAAAACTATAATGAAATCATTTTAAATTGACAAGCAGACTTATTTAAATTAAAAATTTAGAAAAATAGAAACACTGTTGACAGTTTGCTAAGGAATGAATTGGGTAGAAAATCATTAACAACAAGACAAAATAATAAAGCTTTATCAGTTTGTTTTGATTCTATCATGCCTTTTGATTCAGAGAGGTTTTTATGAATTTTCATATCCATGTTGAATCGTGGCTACTACTTTAAATACAAATTCAATGTGGCAAAATAAACAGCATACATCAATCATTCAAAGGCATACAACTTATTCTAAAACCATGAAAATCAAGGATTGAGAGGACTGTTTGGCATAGAACTATATTTCAATCTTACAAATTTTTCCATTCTCTTGACAATTCACTTCTTATATAGACAGAGAAGAATTTTGACATTGATACAAAATGATCCTCTAATTCGCGGTATTCACAATTCAAAGCCCTACCTACCTGTAGTAGTTTCCCCATGGAAGTATCCAATTTGCACTGCATCATACGTTCCCAATGTATACAATTTTTTTACAGTATACAAACATTACATTAAGTATTGATTAAATCATCAAATCTAATCCTATCGTGTATAACTAATTGTGTTTGCAGTAGTTATGTCGACTCAAGAGGTCAAAAGGTTAACTGATAAGAGTAATAATTTCATGGGGCACATACCGTACTGACACGTATAATAGTCCCACCATTTTTTAACCTCAGATTTTATTCAAATTTGGGGTGGGACTTAAACCGGGGAACTTACATAAAATTTATAAATCGACGTTTAATGTGGTAATATTATTTTTGTTATCTGCTGCTATAGTCCAACAAATTGTGCAGATAACTCTGAGGTCACAAGATTCTATGAAGATCTGTGCCAAACTACCAAAGATATACCACCACACAATGTTCTAGTTGTCATGGGGAGAAGTTCACATACAATAGAAAGACCAACAGAAATGGCAAACATCTGGAAGATTTCTTGGAAGAATGTGAGTTGAAAGCAATCAACACCATTCTACAGAAGAAAAAAGGAAAGTTGTGGACCTTTCAATACCCCAATGGAGCAAGATCTCAACTAGACTACATTGCTATAAACAAGAAATGGAAGAACAGTGCATGCGACTGCAATGCCTACAGCTCTTTCATCAGTGTTGGTTCTGACCACAGAGTTGTCACCGCAAGACTAAGACTAAGTTTGAGAGCCATAAAGACGAAAACCAAGAGGACACCAAAATATGACTGGAAGAAATTCAGTGCTGACAAAAATCTTCAGCATTCATATGCCATTGAAGTGCATAACCAGTTTGATGTCCTTTGCTCTCTTCAGGATGAGGTGGAGCTCACAGCTGATAAGAAGTATCCACTCTTTGTTGAAGCACACAAAATTGCTGCTTCCAATTGCCTACCAGAAAGGAGAAAGAGCCCATGTAAGAAAGTATCGTGAGAGGATGCACGTGTAAGCAGAGCCAGAAAGAACCTTGCTGATGCTCACAAGCAGTTCACAGAATCAAACAGTGAACATGACAAAGAGCTGTTTGATCAGGCAAAGCAGAAACTCGACAAAGCTTACAGCAGTGTTGAAAAGGAATATCTCCAAGAGAAAATAAGTACCATCAGATCAGCTTCTCAAAGCAGGCAGAGTGGGATGGCATGGGCAGAGTGGGATGGCATGGGCAGTGATAAATGATGTAACTGGCAGAACAGCAACCAGATCAGGTAGACTTAAAGGTAACACCTCATCAGAACGCTGTAAGGAATGGAGAAACTAATTTTCCACCCTACTAGGATCCCCACCTTCACCTACCAACCCTGATGAGGAAATCCAAAACATCAATGTGAATACTTTGCCAATTGAAACAGGAGCTTTCACAGCTGAAGAACTTCAGGCTGTACTGAGAAAATTGTCAAATGGTAAAGCTTCTGGCCTTGATGAAATGCCTGCTGAGGTTTGGAAATCTGGTAGTTTCAACAACATACTACTAGATATCTGCAATGGTTCGCTTTAGAGGTGAAAAACCACAGGAATGGTCCCTAATTGGAATAGTACCAATTCCAAAGAAAGGTAATCTGAGCAGGGCATCCAATTATAGGGGCATCAGCTTAACATCCATAGCAGCAAAGATCTTCAACCGCTTGCATGATACTCAATCGCATTCGACCTCACATTGAACCTCTGCTTAGACCAAACCAAAATGGGTTTCGCGCTGAACGCTCAACTACTTCCCACATCCTTGCCTTACAAAGACTTATAGAAGGAATCAAGGACAAGAATCTTGAATGTGTCATCACCTTCATAGACTTCAAGAAGGCCTTTGATCCTGTGCACAGAGGTAAAATGCTCAAGATTCTCACTGCTTACGGGATTCCGAATACCATCGTCGAAGCAATAAATACAATGTACAGCAGCACAAAAGCAGTTGTGTTATCACCAGATGGTGAAAATGAGGCTTTCGAGATATTAGCAGGAGTGCTACAGGGTGATACTTTAGCACCTGACCTGTTCATCATTGTGCTAGATTATGTGATGAGAATGGCAATCAGAGAAGACAAGGACATGCTGGGCTTTACAGTAACACCCAAAAGAAGTCGAAGGCACCCTGCAGAAGTCATTACCGACCTAGATTTCGCAGATGACATTGCCTTGCTATCCGACACATTACAACAAGCTCAAGAACTGCTGACCAGAGTTGAGGATGCTGCTGCAACAGTTGGTCTTATGATGAATGCTTCAAAAACCAAATTCATGGCATATAACATCAAGACTGATGTTGCACTGTCCACAATAGAGGGAAGTCAACTAGACCAGGTCCAAGACTTTCAATACCTGGGCTCTTGGGTAGATGAGTCGGAAAAGGATTTTCATGTCCGAAAAGCCCTCGCATGGAAAGCTTGTAACAAAATGCGCCTTCTCTGGAAATCCAATCTACCAGACTTGTTAAAGATCAGCTTCTTCCGTGCAGCCGTAGAAAGTATTCTGTTGTATGGCTCAGAAGGGTGGACACTGACAGAAAGACTTGAAGCCAGGTTAGATGGGTGCTACACCAGACTATTAATGATGGTTCAAAACCTCAACTGGAGAGATCATCCTACCAGGGAGGTAATATATGGTGATTTACCCAAACTATCAGAAATAGTGAGAGGTCGCCGCCTAAACTTTGCTGCTCACTGTGCTAGACGGCTTGAGGAACCAGTGTCTGGACTAGTTTTCTGGACGCCCACCCAAGGGACACGTGCACAGGGAAGACCAAGGCTGACCTACCCAGTACTTCTTACACAGGATGCTGGCATTGATCAAAATGAACTTCTCAAACTCATGCTAAACAGACAGCAGTGGAGAAAATTCATCATGGCTTCCGACCGCAGTCGACATAGATAGATAGATTATTTTTGTTTCTCCGATAGTCGCCAGCCTAATGACACGTTACAATCACGATTGCACATGTCTGTCAAATATGATAGTGCATGCTCTGTTTTAAATATACCGTTATATAACCGTAAATACGCCATCTGTTGACAAAGATGATCTACAGACAATCAATAGATGGCGATGTTTAAAACAAAACATAGAGAATCCTGCAAATGACATTGCATTTTCGATAAAATGTTCCAGTTTCCACGATAATGGAGGTTAGTTTGCGACTATATATGGAAGCAGATTTTGATATTTGATAATTTTTAAGGTCATTTGGCAACTTATGGCTGTCAGTGAAATGACTATTGGAATTTTTTGGTAATGATAATTTGGTGACTTCTAAAAAATACCATTGGGACTTAACACAAGTGTACATTAATTTCACGAAAATTTTCGTAAATTTAGGGGGGGGGGACTTAAAACGAGTATGGGATTATACACGCATCAGTACGGTATATTGTGAATACCGTCAATTTTAAGATTTAGCTTTATGTATAAAAATATGGTGCATGCCACTATAAATGATAAATATATGTTTATATCTATGCATACGACATAGCTTTACTAGATATGAGATAGCTAAGCATACCTTGCCAGTCCAAAGTCGGCCACTTTGACAATATTCCTGTCGCCTACAAGGCAATTACGTGCAGCCTGTGATGGGAATAAAAACACCATGGCAAATGTAGCATGCATGAAACAATGGAAAACTAGACATTTCATACCCGAGACACTTCATACCCGTTCAATATTCAATACCCGAGATTCATATCTTTTGTCATATTTGCATATAAAAAGGGCCGTATATTTTAGTTTTGAGTTGGACTGGATGAAAAATTAATCTTTCAATTTGTTAATTGGGAGTATATTTCTGAAAAGATAATTGTGATTGGTAAGATCACACTAATTTTCATTATGAAATGGTATATTTTAAGATTTTTTAAGTTCGAATTAAAATTTAAAATTATGTATGCAAATTGGCCTTGAAACTCATTTAAACTTTGTCGGGCCATTTCAAATACTATAGGTCAGTCTTATTTTTCAGGCAAGTTTTATTCCATCTTATGCAAACAAACCCCAAACTCCCAATCTATTCTTAAAATACGGGTGTGAACTGTCTCGGGGACGAGATTGAACAGGGATGAAGTGTCCAGGATTCAAACAATGTACATCAAGCAACAATCAGCACTGCAAACACAGCAAAGGGTGAACAGAGGGAGGCCCTCTCTGGAATGGGGCAAATTGAAACATAGAGAATTCTCCTGGCTGGAGGGGGTAAATGTATTGTACCATTCCATGATTTAATAATGTTGAAACTTTTCATATGGTTGAAATGGTTCCAGTATGGAATTCTACTCTATAAATATGATATTGTTCAGTTTCAATTGCCTGAGTTCAATCATTCATTTTTCGAGCCAAAATGTGACTGTTACACTTTCTAGGACAGTATCAACAAAAATTTCTTAGACACACAATCACTGCTCTTCCTAGGAGCCTATGTAATCTCGGGATCAAAGCTCTCAATCAACAGTCCCAAGTCAAGGGAAGCTGCTAACACTGGAAGTATTGACTAACGGCCAAAACTGAAGATTCTAGGTTGTTTTAACTTTTTCTGTGCATACCCAAAAAAGATGTTGAAACAGAACAAGACCGCAAATGGCTGTGGGGTTACACTATATTACTTAGGAAAAAAATATTATTAACAATAAACAATCTACTTTTGATAATTTTTTCAAAAAAGCCAATATGTTTCTTAATGTCATTTCCTGATATTTCCAAAATAGGATAACAATTATTAAAATCCTTTTTTAATACATGCACTTTGAAAATGTACACAAAGACAATCCAAGATCAGGAAAGAAAGATTCAAGAAACACACCCAAATATGACCCAATATCATTAGCATGATCTTCCCTATTGTGTAATTAAAACCTGCATAATAGCGCGATTCAATCTAATAAGATTATTTCTACTTATACGCAAACAACTGCGCAGTCATTATCAGGTAACAATGACTTCTTATAATGACCCGCGTATGTGATGTCATTAGCGCTTAATGCGTTTTCTCATAAACCGTGCGTATGCACCCAACACACACGCGTTTACCATATTACGTGATGATAGTCATGCTTGGACTGATTGAAATTATCTTATAGGGATAAGTAGACCCTTAAGTAAGAAATAAGTTTAACAAAGTATTTCTTCATAAAATTATACATAAAAGGCATTTAAATTGTCAAAAGAGCGGTTATTAATGACAATAATAACTTTGCACCATCTATTTTTCGGTGATTGTTTTGGACCTCGGTATTTTTCTGAGGGAGCCCAGAATTCACACAATGACCTCAAAAAAGATGGTGTGCAGTTATTATTGTCTAACTATATCAGTGTTTTACTTTTCTTGAACCTTGTTTCAGACATGCGCTATGACTGCACTGTAACGCCAGATAATGTTGGAGACATTGATGCCGATGGTCATTATTGGCGGGGTTATTGGCTACATTAACTAAAATAACATGCCTATGAGCAGTCTCTTGACTTTTCTGTGGTTTTCACTTCCTAGTTCTGAAGTTCAGCCGAAGTTCTGAGTCTATTGATAAATTTCTCTTGGCTTTGTATTGTGTTTCTTTTTTGAGAGGTGTTTTTAAAATGACGTCTCTTGCATCCAGCCCTTGGGCTTGATTTTCATCATGTTTTTTATAAAGTGTTCCTTTTTTATCTTATCTATGCTATTGCTTTGTGTAATTCAATGATTAAAGTCAGTCGGAAAGCTCTTAATTCACATACACCAAATGTGATGGCTCACCCCGAAAGGGGGGACTTTGCAGATGATATCAATTTTCATTTTATCATTTCATCTGTTATAGCATTTTCTAAGCTTTAAAATGACACCTTACTTGTTGAAATTGATCAAGGCAATCAAATTTTACAACAGAAAATCTGCTGGAAATTCTTATTATTTTCTTTATTTTTTTTGATGCCTATTTTCACCAGTTTCTCGAAAAGAATTCTGTCGCAAAGTCCCCCTTTTTCGGGGTGAGTCATCACAAATATGGTACGTGAATTCATGAACAGTAACGGAAATCTCATACTGTACAGTAATTGAATTCATGTACTCCTAACTTTAAATTCAATTTCTTTAGCAATCTATGAATATTGGAGAAAATTTTAAAGCATTTTCGTGTTGAGTTGATCAAATTCTACAAATTTACCTTTTAAATTTTAAATTCTATCGGCCATTTTTCCTTTTTTAAATTAAAAAAATATCTGGCAGATAGAATTTTTAATTTCAGAGCTTAATTTATAGAATAGGTCCAATTCAACATGAAAATGCTTTGAAAAGTTCCCCAATATTCATAGTTTGCTCTAAAAATTGATTTTAAAGTTAGAGTAGGTGAATTCATATACTGCATTGTATGTGAATTCCTTTACTGTACGTGAATTCACATAATATATGCGAATTACCAGCTTTCCCGAACTGAAGTATAATACTATTAGTTACCCCCTGTTTGTTCACGCAATACGGTTAGGTTCTGTATCACATGAAGCCGAAGGCCGAATGTGATACAGCACCCAACCTTAGATATCTTCCGTATTGCATAAGAACAAACAGGGGGTAACAAATTTATCACTTGGTATAGGCATGGATCTTATTATTAAAACGTAAAATATGCAGAATTAGATCTCAAATTTACCCAAAAAGTCAACCAAGTAATATGGATTTGCCAAACAGGTAATATATAACCGTATTGCATGGTTTGAGGATAAGTTTGCGTGCGCGACTTTTGTAAGCGCGCAATAAAAACACATCACGCGCAGTCATCCCTGGGCGATAACTTTTTGAATACGCGGTCAATGTTATTTTTAGACTTAAAATATGTAATACGGCTATATATTAATTGGCTTTCGACCAATGGGATTCAAGGATTTAAGTGATAAAAAGCTTACCAAATCCCTATGTATAAAGTGTTTTTTCTCCAGGTACTTCATGGCAGAGCACACTTGTATTATCATATGTAATAAGACTGGTGGTTGGTCTAATAGATCTAGATGCCGCCTCAGATAAAATAGTAAGCAACCTAGGTGAACAAAATAATAGAATGTCAAATATGTTGATGAAACAAAATGCATATTTCATTTTACATGTGAAATGACACAAAACAGGTCAAAAATCTTCAATCGTGACTTTCCGCTCATTTTGCCAGAGCACCACTCATATGTGATTGTTCATCCCAAATCAGCCGTAAATGCTGCCTCTTGGTCCTCAGCATAAATAGATATTTTTCATACTCCGAATCACATTAATGAAATGAAGCTTTGGGGAGTTCTGAAGCCCAGGGGGCCACTCAAATATAATGTTGCAGGCATAGCGTGACCAAGAAAAAGCTGAATTAGAGTTGCTTTTGAGGACTGAAGGGTGTATTTTGGGGCAATTTTCAAGAAATAGGGTACTTTTTCGAACCCTAGTGTGAAAACAGTATGGATAAAATCCCGCTTTAGGGTGTGAATAGGGAAAAAGGGCATATTTTGGCTTCAGAACCCTTCACCCTTTAGGGGTGTTTTGAAAAACTGTGGTCAGGCTATACCTGCAACATTATACTTGAGTGCCTCCCCCCACCCGGGTTCTGAAGCAAGCATAACAGTTGTGAATCTGCAAAAAAAAAATCAATTTGAATAAAAAACCTTTGCATGTATTTCACTTGTAATGCAAAATAAAGTGTCGCATTTATTGCTGGTTCGAGATAAAGAAACACATCTCAGTTAGCAAAAAAACCTCAGACTATCTAAGATAACGACTTACGACCTTGCCACAAAATCATAAAACCATTTATGCAGAAGAATTTAACAATGAAACACAGGTCACAGATAAAATACCTCTAAAGAATCAGACCACCGCGAAGTTTAGAAAACTGAACAAACTGTTCCAAATGGCGGTCAACCACCCCAATTTATGGTGTTTAGGCAAAAATTTCCCACTAAATATTCTACAACACATTTCCCAGAGGAATTTTGTCTGTAAAATTTGAATAAATTTTGCAATATGTTACTAGTAGTACAGTAACATTTCCGAAATAAAATTTGGAAAAAGGATGTTGGTCTCTGTCTATGTATGCATAATAGACATGCTAGACATACTAGATGCATAACCCCAATGGTGCATTCAGAGTCCAACGATTTCACAGCGATTTCATAGCACAACGTTGTCGATATGTAGTCTTTACATGTGCTACGCATATTGCGCTATAACTTTTGAAGACTGCGTATCGGTAGACGTCGAGCGATGTTGCAGTGATGAAATCGCTGGACTCTGAATGCACCATTACCTGTCTCTATTCAACAAAATACAACAAGCAAAAAAACCCCAAGAAATTTGCTTAAGTTTGCATACATCATAGACGAGGAATATGCGCTAAAGTATAAACTGCAGAGACAGGCCATACTCGGTGGCTTGCCATAGCTGATATTGGATTGTGATGCGAGAGATGAAGGTTGAAAAATTCAATATGGACAGGCCCGTAGCCAGGACTTTTTCAAGGGGTGCGGATTTTAAAAAAGTGGACCTTTTGGAGGAAAAATTTTCGTTTTGGTCGAGCCTAAACTAATTTTAGTGGTTTTGACAAAGTGACAAGCCAAACAAAATTTTCAGTAGTTTTCCAAGCATTTTATTAAGAAACGACCTACATTTACATGTTTTGGCGTTTTAGGTGTTTTTTGGTGGACATTTAGGAAATTTTTGTGGACCTTTTTAGGGGCTTTGACTGAAAAGGGGAACTTGGCTACAGGCCTGAATATGGAAGTGATTGGTGGAAGTATGGTTCCTCTTTTCCATCTTACCTTTGGCCATATATTCTGTTATGATACATATGGGTCGTTTACTGCACACGCCATAGAGTTGTACCAAATGCTCATGTGAGAGTTCCCTGTCAAATCAACAACATCTTGAAATTAATTTCTCATATAAAATAATCATACACATGTGTCACAACCATAGATTTACAGGGGAGATAGCAGACTCGCTGCCATTTTTGTTCTGGCATAGAGACAAAATTTGAGTTTCTGCCGATGATATGAATCATATCTTGCCATAATGCGTAAAGATAGAAAACATGCACTAATGCTTTGCATGCAGGTTGGCGTATCATTTGCATAAAGTTTTATTTGTGCAGGTTGCCTCTATGCCCAACCGAACCTTGGCACTTGGAGTTAATTTTGGCAGGAACCGAGTGGACCTGAATATGCCCAATTTGAGCTCCATGGCTGACGATGCCATTACATGGGCTGAAAGTCTGGTATCTCCCTGTAAATCTATGGTCACAACTTGTTGTCATCTACATTAACAACTTCATCACCCTAAGGATATTTTCATACCTGTTGTTTTGCATATTGCATCTTTAAAATAAGTCAACTTTGTATAAATTTTTTAGTGAAATTCTTTCAAATACAAATAATTAATCATGATGTCCAGGAAAGTCAATTGTTTACATCATTTACATCAGCGTGGTTTTGGAACATTTTATCTCGTAAGTTCTTATAGAGGAAGCGGTTTTAGGGAGAATATTATCATTTCTTTTAAATGACTGTAACTGATGTAAGAAAACAAACAATGGTCATCACTTGTATAATTCTAGTACGTTTCTATTTAGCAAAAACATTGCAAGCGTCATGTACGTTATCGTCATTTACATTACCATCAATAAAATTATGACTTGGATATTTTTCCTTTTAAACATTCTAATAGTTTTCTTATTAAGCAAAAACAATTGGAAACATCACATACGTTACTGTTTATTAACGTTACCATCATTAAAATTAAAACTTGAGTATTTTCTCTTGATATATCATTTTTAAATGATTATTATGAGATGACATTCTTTATCAAGATTTATTGTATAATGATCAGCATATACTAGGGATTTTACCATTTCTAATGTAATGTGGTCTGATAACAATCAGATTTTTGCTTTTAAAAAACAAAACAATTTAGATATACATTTAACAAAATTAGGCCAAAAAAAAAAAGAACTCTGTCTGAGCTTACTTAAGGTCAAAACCCTAAGCGCTATGCGGTTTTTTGTTTTTTGTTAGTAAAAAAGGGCTACGCGGATGCGGAAATACCCCCTATTTTTTAAAAATTGCATTTTTCCTGCCACTATTTTTTTTTTCGCAGCCGCTTCGGGGCCGTTTATTTAACCTCTTTTTCCAGTAGTAGGAAAAAAAGATGAAAAAACACGAAAATCTCTTATAAACCTTAGATAAAAAAAGAAATGCACTAAATTTGGATTTTTAAAAGCTAAGCGCGCGGAAAGCTGAGACAGACTATTTTTTTTTCTTTGGCCTTTACAGGAATTAGTTTTTTCTAATGGTGAATGGCAGCTTGATAGTATCTCTAACCCTTTCAGAATATTTGAAAATAAAATGTTTTGCCACTCTGTAAAAAAATAATTTTCATTTTCCAAAGCAGAATATATTTCGCCATATTTGACCAACATTTACGTTACCAAGCGATCACTGACTATAAAAGGTTTAAGAAAGTGAGCAAAGATATGAAATGACATGTATATGTGATGGCTCACCCCGAAAGGGGGGACTTTGCAGATTTTATCAGTTTTGATTTTATCATTTCATCTGTTACAGCATTTTCTAAGCTTTAAAATGACACCTTACTTGTTGAAATTCATGAAGACAAAATTCTCTTTTATTTCTTTATTTTTTGCTGCCTATTTTCACCAGTTTCTTGAAAAGTGTTCTGTCGCAAAGTCCCCCTTTTCGGGGCGAGTCATCACATGTAATATTAACATGAACATGAATCAATGTGTAACTAATCATTGCCAGATTATGCTCCTCAAAACAAAGCACATCAAAAAATAATGTAAATGATTCCCCCCATAGACTTTACACATAAAATATTTAATTTTGCTGTATCATGAATAATTGACCATTATTTATGGTCAAATTTTAGATACTTTCAGTTCCAACCAATAATACATGTTATTTTAGGCCGGGGTCAGACGAATGACGACATCGCATTTACAAATTTGGATGCCATAATATGTGTGACCCCTATTAATTACAATCGGGTCGTCTTTGTATTAAAAAAATTTCCATCGTCGAGTTAGGTTTATTGTT